>CALYLW010000915.1:716900-815462 GCA_944989445.1 Ampullaceana balthica
CAGGGTTGGCCTCTACGTGGCCCGGGACACGAGTAAGGTGTGGAACTGACTGCACCTGAAACTAACAACCCTGACGCACACCGTCATAGACCATGTCTGTAAGGAAGGAATCCTTGCTTTAAAGCAACAGACACACAAAACCACGCAAGAGTGGGGTAGTGAAAGGACTCGACTCACTAGTCCAGTTCCCAAGGGCAAAGAGGTACGTGTATGGCAACATATACTGACCGGGAAAAGGTAAGAAAAAGCGCCCATTTCATTCATTCAATATGGCTGGAAAACCTCAAGATTGTCTTAATCATGGGAGGACTACGGACCCTCCCCTCCCCTCTGTGTCGGCAACGGGGTATCAGGACGAACGAGGCGTACGTATTACTGTAAGCCCAGAGAGGCTAGCTGCCAGGGTTCAGCTCCCCAAAAAACCTATCCATATTACAACTAAATTGCTGCGGTGTCAGGGGCAAGATAACTGAAATAACTAAGTTGCTCCACGAGCAGAGATGGTGGACGTTGCTCTTTTGCAAGAAACTCTGCTGAAAAAGAACCCATTGCACATTACGGGTTACTCAGTATATCGCTGTGCATGCAAAAATTGCAGAGGTCTGGTTACTTTAGTAAAAAACAACCTCACAGCGGAGATTGTAGAGAGCAAAGTACTTAGTGGTACAGACACCCTGACACTCAGCGTCACTAAATCTGGTAAAACTTTTACCATCTCCAATATTTACAACACCCCGAGAAACACGTTGGGCCTTCCTTTACACAACACAACGATGTTTAAGAACTATGTAATTGCAGGGGATTTTAATGCTCATACTGAAGCATTAGGCTATCCCGATAAAAACGCCTCTGGGCGGTACTTAGAGGAGGTCGAGCTTACTACCAACTTAATAAGGTTACAGGACAAAAATAGTGCTCCGACACTACTTCATACCGGCAACAGTGTCCAATCACGTCCGGACCTAACCCTAGTCTCGGCTGAGCTAGAGGCGAAGGTAGGATGGAAAGTTATGCCGGAAGTTGGTAGTGACCACAAACCTATACTCATTGAAATAGACATTAAGTTGGTGAAGGCACGTTTTGCCAGAAGACACTGGCTGTTCGGCAAAGCCGACTGGAAAAAATTCCGTGACGGGATTGAAAGCACGCTCGCGGGTTCAACTGAAGACCCAGAGAACCCCAAGTCAATCGAGAATGCCTATAACGACCTCGTGGGAGTTATTTTGTCAATGGCTAGGAAATCCATTCCAAGAACGTGTAGACACCGAAAGTTCCGACCATTCTGGAACAAAAAGCTGGCGGGTCTCGTTCGTGAACTTAAGAAGGCAAGGAAAAAGGCAGGTAAACTTAAAACGGCGGCTGCTCGTGCTGCCTATAATAAGCTAACTGCTGAAGTCCGACAGGAAACGCTAAAGGCGAAAAAGGAAGAATGGGTTAGTTCGTGTGGTAAACTTAACCTGGCAGACGGAAGAAAGGTGTGGCAATTGATTGATTCACTTTCTGGTATGGGGAAAACGAAAAATCCGAGCCCCTTGCAAACGACCACAGGCACTGTAACCACAGATACAAAATGTGCCGATGCTTTGAATAAGCATTTAGCAAGCGTGAGCCTAAAACAGAAAGAAACCAGTCAGAGCCGTAACCTGAACCGTCTCAGGAAACATGGAGAAAAGACCCAGAAGTGGGGACCGCATGCTGAGGTCTTTACCGCTCCTTTCACTATGACCGAATTGCAAACGGCGATCAGTAAGTGCAAAGCCGCCAAGGCACCAGGACAGGACAAAGTCAATAACGAGATGATTAAAAACCTTGGCACGATAGCAATGTCCTCGCTATTGAATATCATAAACAGGACGTGGGCCACGGGTGCCCTGCCTGGAGCTTGGTTGAGCGCTAACATCGTCCCAATTCCTAAAGAAGGTAAACGTCAAGGACTCCTAAACAGCTACCGTCCGATCTCCCTAACATCGTGTTTGGGGAAGGTAGCTGAGAGAATGGTGAATGCCAGACTCTATTGGTACTTGGAAAGTACGAATAGTCTGAATATCAATCAGGCTGGTTTCCGTAAGGGAAAGCAGCCGATTGATCAAGTGCTCCGTCTTCTGCAGTCCATAACAGACGGGCTCCAGAAAAAACTGCATACTGTGGCAATTTTCTTCGACCTCCGACAGGCTTACGATAGGGTCTGGAGGTCCGGTCTGTTGTTGAAATTACAAGCCCTAGGCGTAACTGCCAACATGTACAGGTGGATCCAAGGTTTTCTCACAAACCGGACGATCCAAACAACTTATGGCAGTGAAACCTCCAGTAAGAGAACGCTGCAACAGGGGCTACCCCAAGGGTCAGCACTCAGTTGCGCACTGTTCTTGGCTTTCATCAACGACCTCCCTGGAATGTTGCAATCCAGCGCGGCTATGTATGCAGATGACTTGGTCATCTGGAGCACCGGTAAAGATGCCAACCGACAGCAACAGCTACTACAGCGAGACCTTTCGTATATCAGTAGGTACATGCAGAGGTGGCAGATGGAAATTAACACCGAGAAGACGGTCTATTCCCTTTTCACTAATGGCAGAACCATTCTCAAACAGGAGATAGTGCTTAAAATAAACGATGTGGCGCTCAAATGGGACAAACAACCGGTATACCTGGGAGTCAAACTGGATCAAAAGGTGCAAATGCATAACTTTGTACAAGACCTGTACTCCCAGGCTACCGCCAAGCTCAACCTGGTGAAAAAGCTTGCATGCACAAACTGGGGCGCTGGAGCAAGTACACTCAGAGCTCTCTTTCTGGGTAGTGTGAGGTCGATTATGGACTATAGCATGCCCGTCCAAGCCTTTGCCAGCAAAACGGCATTGGAAAAACTGGGTCGAATCCAGAACCAGGCCTTAAGATTTATCTGTGGCGCATACAGAACGACACCCACAGCTGCCGTGGAAGTCATTGCAAACGTAGAACCGCTCGATATTCGTAGGGACAAGGCAATCATAACGACTGCAGAGAGGTATCGCAGGCTAGACTATAGGGAGCCCTGCTACCAGATGCAGCACAACTGGGGCGGACGTGGGTGTCTGAAACGTTCCTCATTTATGCATCAAGTAACGGAACTTGATAGGAACGTCAAACCCCCACGAAATAGAAGACAAATTATAAGTGTCCCACTCAAACCGCCCTACGCGGAATGCACACGTCCCGAAATACGTTTGTCTTTGACTGACACAGCGGTGACGAAACGCAGCCCTGAACATGTACAGAAAGCGGCTGCCCTTGAGACGATAGAAGGGTTCGCGGGAACCCAAGTGAAAGTGTTCACGGATGGGTCTGCCAGTTCAAGTGAAGGAATTGCAGGATATGGTGCGCTCATCTTCTACCTAATAGGAGGGCCACCAAAAGAAGAACTTCTAGGTCCCTGTGGGACTATGGCATCGATTACGATGCGGAGCTTGAAGCTATACACAGGGCCCTGGAAAGTGTGCACCGGACACTGCAGGGGTCGGAAATTTTTGGTTTCGACACGGTACTGTTTTGTGACTCGAGATCAGCCCTCGAAGTCCTGGCTAGTGAGAAGCGTAGTACCCACTTGGTTGACGCCATCTTGGAGGACGTGGGTAGACTCGAAAGACTTGAAGGTAAGGTAACCGTGCAGTGGATCCCGAGCCACGTGAATGTTAATGGCAATGAAAAGGCAGACTCCCTGGCCAAAGCAGGTGCAGCACTGCCCCAACCAGAGGCCCCAGTCACTTATCTTGGGGCTAAAACCTGGCTAAAGGACCACTTCCGGAGTAAGTGGTACCAGGAGTGGGCTGACAACACGACAGCCAGAGGGGTATTCGCTAACATGCCCAGGCCAAGCCGTTCAGACCAGTGGTGGAACCTGAGTCGCAAACACCAGAGTTTGGTTGGTGACTCAGATGAGAACAGAACATTGCCCAACCAACTCTTACTTTCACAGGCTAGACCACAACAGGGACTCGAACTGAAGTCATTGCAGCCAAGCCCCTGAGACAGTCGTACACCTGGTGACGTCTTGCCCGGCGCTTTGCCCGGCCCGGGGGGGTGGGGGTGAGGGAGGCGGAAGAGTCCCATGTAAAGACAATGTTGTATGGCAATGCTCAGCAGATGGAGCAGATTGCCCAGGTACTAGCCAAGGCCTTAAGAGATTAGTCTCAGGCCTACAGAATATGTGTTTAGTTTAGTGATTGTTGGAAAACAAGGTGTTTTTGTTCTCATCTTCCAATTGAAATCTATAATAAAATTTGCAATTTTAGGCAAATTATCAATAAACAAACCAACAAACAAGCACCGGTGGCCAGAAGTCAGAAATTAGTTTTGTGGGTATGTCTAATCTTTATTTGGGTGCATGGGCTAATAACTACAAACACATGGGCTAATGACTACAAACACATGTGCTAGTAAGAATAAACACATGGGCTAATAACTACAAACACATCAGCTTGTAACTACAAACACATGGGCTAATAACTAAAAACATATGGGCTAATGACTACAAACACATGTGCTAGTAAGAACAAACACATGGGCTAATAACTACAAACACATGGGCTAATGACTACAAACACATGTGCTAGTAAGAAAAAACACATGGGCTAATAACTACAAACACATCAGCTTGTAACTACAAACACATGGGCTAATAACTACAAACATATGGGCTAATACCTGCAAACACATGGGCTAATAACTACAAACACATGGGCTAATAACTACAAAAACAAGGGCTAATGAGTACAAACACATGTGCTAATAACTACAAACACATGGGCTAATGACTACAAACACATGTGCTTGTAACTACAAACACATGTGCTTGTAACTACAAACACATGTGCTTGTAACTACAAACACATGGACTAATAACTACAAACACATGGGCTAATAACTACAAACAAATGTGCTTGTAACTACAAACACATGGGCTAATAACTACAAACACATGGGCTAATAACTACAAACACATGGGCTAATAACTACAAACACATGGGCTAATAACTACAAACACATGAGCTAATAACTACAAACACATGAGCTAATAACTACAAACACATGGGCTAATAACTACAAACACATGGGCTAAAAACTACAAACACATGAGCTAATAACTACAAACACATGAGCTAATAACTACAAACACATGGGCTAATAACTACAAACACATGAGCGAATAACTACAAACACATGAGCTAATAACTACAAACACATGGGCTTATAACTACAAACACATGGGCTAATAACTACAAAAACATGGGCTAATAACTACAAACACATGGGCTAATAACTACAAACACATGGGCTAATAACTACAAACACATGGGCTAATAACTAAAAACACATGGGCTAATAACTACAAACACATGGGTTAATAACTACAAACACATGGGCTTATAACTACAAACACATGGGCTAATAACTACAAACACATGGGCTAATAACTACAAACACATGGTCTAATAACTACAAACACATGGGCTAATAACTACAAACACATGGGCTAATAACTACAAACACATGGGCTAATAACTACAAACACATGGGCTAATAACTACAAACACATGGGCTAATAACTACAAACACATGTGCTAGTAACAAGAAACACACGTGTTGACGTGTCTAAAAAAACGACTTAGACACAAGAACAGTACTGACGCTTCGTGGTTTCTCTGTTTTACCACCTGCCTCACGTGAGGGGTGTATCTTTAACAGATTTTGACATTCCGGTCTTTGTTATACAAATCATAAATGGAAGAATGAACAGCCTAATTTCCTCCCTGACAGTGTGTGGGTGTGGGAGGAGGAGGGCGATTGACTAAGGACGCTTGTTGTTGGTGTGGATTTCACTTGCATTATTTTCCATGGCTTGTCAATGTTGTCGCCCCACTCCCCCATCAACTACCCCACAACACCCCCTCTCATTCTTCCCTCGTCAACTCCCATTCCCGTGTCATAATTACTCCAAATTAGGACTGTTAACGATTAATTTAAATTTAATTAGGTTGTAAACGATTAATTTAAATTTAATCGTTGACTTTTGAAAAATTAACGATTAACTAATCTTTAATTTCGATTAAAGCCAAAAATTAAAATATATGATGTCATTGGTAACACTTAATAAAAGTTCTTGTTGCAAAGGTAGATAACACTGGAATGTCTATTTTATTAAATCCCTTATATTAGCTTCACCGTCGTGTCTGTCTGTCGTGGGCTCCCGGTTAGGCGGAAAAAAACAAAAGTAAAAAATGACCCACTTCCCGTAATCCTATCGAGCTTAAAATTTTGCACGTATACTTGTGTCACCTAACAATGCATCGTATCAAAATTTCAGATCGATCGAATGTACCGTAATTAAATCAATGCATGTTTAGTTTATCTCTTTGTAACTTTATGCAGCCGTCGGCTATTGTTGACATCCAAGTGTCACTGGAGTTCACTCCAGCCATCGATGACACATCCCCGTGTTTTACAGCAAGGAGAATTCAGTCACTTTCAGTTTGTAAATGTTTGTCGCGCGGTGCATAATATATTGCACATAACCAATAATTTTAGTTATGTCTCATATATAAGGAATTTATAGTAAAAAACTTTATTTTTACTGGTTGTTTAATATGTCATCTTTTAACCAACTACGCAAGAAGACAAATGTTTTGACATTATTTGGTTCAAGTGATGAGCGGGTCTGATTGACAATATAATCAGCCGAGCTGAACAATCAGTCACATGGAACTGTGTTAACTGGTATGCAAAACTGTCTTAGCAAGAAATGACATCGGATATCGGTGTTCATTAAGTTTCCACCATTGTAGAAGGTTAATGGATTCAGGAACTTTCATCTCCATTTTGTTACGCAGTAATTCATCATAAGAGCTGTCTTATCTTATCCTATCTTATCTGTTTCAGACGCTCCTTCTATACAGAAGATTATTGCGTCCTACGCTTATCTATGGTTTGTGTTTAGTCCTGCATTCTTAATAGAGTTTTAAATGTTGATAAATTGTTGGCTTTCCTGGTTTCCTCAGGCAACCCAATCCACGCCCGAATTCCGGACGGGAAGAACGAAAATTTGTATGAGTTTGTTCTTGCATACGGAATAAGAAAGGTGTTTTTATCCTTATGTCTATCTGAGGGTTGTATTAAGTTATCTTTGTGTTGTATTTCTAAATTAGAGTTAATTGCTCTATGTATGATTACTACTTTACTCTTGGTTCTTCTATCCTCTAGTGTTTCAAGGTTTAATGATTTAACTAATGGTGTTATTCTAGTCAGTTTTGAATATTCTCCAGTAATGAATCTGGCAGCTCTTTTTTGGATTTGTTCTAGCTGTCGTCAATTTCTGTCGCTGAATCAGACTCCATTACCGCCATTAACTTAATACGCATTTTGTTTGTTACGTAGGCGAAGTGTTAGAACCATGGTAGGCAAACTTTATCAACAATTTGAACATTCCGTTCAATCAAACGTTTAAAACCCAAATGTTCGAGTAATCGTAAGGAAATTTATTATTATTTTTTTTTACTTTTTGACTTCCAATAATTTGTAAGTGATGGGTCGATTAATCGTTAAATAATTTAATCGCTAAAATTTGTTAACGATTAATCGAGAAATTAATCGTTAATTTCTGCAGCCCTACTCTAAATCTAACATTTTTGTTTAGTTTAAAAAAATTAAAATAGAAATTTTGTGTACGCTTTCTTTACGCATTGAAAATAGTTGCTCTCGCTGTCTCAACGTGTGAAATTTGAATAATCAGACGTTCTGAATTTGACAAGGAAATACTTTTTGATTGTTGTTTTGCGTCTCTATTGACGAATAATAAAAAGTATAACATCTAAAAATACAATTTTGCAAAATAACAAATGCTAGTAAATCGACAGCCATCTGTTCCCATTTACAGGTTCACTCGGTCGAAATAAGTTCAAAAATAAAAGCCACAGTAATTGATCGATATTATCTCCCCTAAAGTTACGTTTGTCTTATCTTATCTTATCTGTTTCAGACGCTCCTTCTATACATCTGTCGTTTCAAATAATAATTAAAAATCAATACACTTCTATAAAAATGGTAGTAATAAAGGTTGTAGCAATAAAAATGGCAGTAATGAAAAGTTATATTTTTTAAACAATGCCGTAAAAATAGTATTAAAAATAGTAGGAACAAAAATTAGCGGTAACAAAAATAGCAGTTGTTATAATACAATGAAGAAATAAGTCTGCTACTATAGTTGCTTATATTAGTTGTATTACAGTTATATATTGTTTTGATCAAATAAAATCCTTTTTAAAAAGTCAAAACTGGACTTTGATGCATTGTTAATAGAATGAAATCTCTAAAACAAAAGTTTAATGAAGTTTGAAAAAAAAATTTATTTAAAAAAATAATAAAACTAGTTTTTAACTTTCAAGTCAAAGATGCAATTAAAATAAACAAAATTGCAGTCAACACCAGTTTTATTGCTAAAACTCTTTCACCAATACATTGCCTCCCCTTAAAACCACGTCCTTTAATATTTTCTTGTTACTGGTCAGTAATTGCCCCTCCCACCCCCACCCCCACAAACCCGTTCCTCCGCCTGTAACAGTGACTGTAACAATCTGATCCCTCACGGTCCTGTGGGCCCAACAACCAATTATACCAACACAAGTTGAAATATTGTGAAAGTCGTTGAACTCAAAGTTTCAGAGGCGTGAAACATATGTGTCAACTCTGTGGGACGCGAGTGGGAATAACAGGAAGTGAATGAACATTTTTAATTGATGGGAAATAATATTTTTGAAAGTAGGAAGCCATGCAGTGTATTCCTTCTTTTCGTTTAAGTTCGAACTGTTTTAAATGCGATTAGAGTGATCAATGGTCGCATCTATATGACAATTACATTTGATTAGTAATAGCTGGAATGTTTAGTAGGGCATATGTCTCAAACCAAAATGTCAGCGTTCTGGGATCATACGTTAATACTGAATTGGTTTGCGATGAATCTTTCTAATAGATTACAAGATAAACAACTGATTTGTGTGATTAAATAATAAACATCAAGTTTTATTAACGTAAAAATAGATAAGAAATTATTGTTAGACTGTGGCAGATCACTGTCTGAATGTATTTGTTGGACTACGGTAGACTGGCAGATCACTGTCTCAATTATTGTTAGACTGTGGCAGATCACTGTCTCAATTATTGTTAGACTGTGGCAGATCACCGTCTCAATTATTGTTAGACTGTGGCAGATCACCGTCTCAATTATTGTTAGACTGTGGCAGATCACTGTCTCAATTATTGTTAGACTGTGGCAGATCACTGTCTCAATTATTGTTAGACTGTGGCAGATCACTGTCTCAATTATTGTTAGACTGTGGCAGATCACTGTCTCAATTATTGTTAGACTGTGGCAGATCACTGTCTCAATGTATTTGTTGGACTACGGTTGTTATAAGACGAAGTACTGCTCAAGGACACCGAGTGAATTACGATGAAATCATTTAACGTTTTGTAGTTATTGCAATCAATACAATAATAAAGTATTGATAGATACCGTTTCCTCATTTCGAAAGGATAAACCCGAAGTTTCCGCTCCAGGGAGCTGATGATTGAGAATGGTGGCTGGGGGGCGGGGGGAGGTTAATACTACATTCCAAGCATAATTTAAAACAACAGGCTGTTGCCATTTATTGGGAGTAGTCGGCCAAACTTGATTGTTCAATTATTTTACATAACTCGCTGGCTTAGGTTACGTTATATAAACATGTGCTTATGTCTAAATTCAATCTTATAAACCTTTCCATAGACCAGGTTAACTTGTGGACAAACTGATCGAAAGCAGTCCTCATGGTCCGCAGTTAATAGCTTGTAGTTTAAAGCCATTTATTTGTCTTGATAAAACGGTAGATTTAATTTCTTTAATTTCTTATTTATTTATCAATTTGACTGTCAGGGTTTATTTCTTTTTACTGGCATTCCCAGTCAGATGGTGAATTTACTCAGCTTCAAAACTTTATTTAGAGTCTCCCATCCGGTGCTGCTTTCTTAAGGCAGATACAAACTTAAAATTTAACCTTTAATTTCAATACTTTAACAAAGCTAAATAATAATTAAATAACAATACATACTTACAAATAATATCGTAAATAAAATCATTATTTTTGACGATGCATAGGCATAATTGTAGCCTTTTAGATAATGGAGGTCTTGATTTTGACCAAACTTTCCAGGACCACGCGTATTCCTTGGAGTGGGATCGTATCAAGTTTTGTTGCCAACCAGTGTTAGGTTTACTTGTTATAAAGGAGTAAATGAACAAATAAATACAAACATATTGTGATGCAACGTTTTAAATTTACAGTCGAACCTTTCCTATTATTTTTAAAGTTCTATATAGATCGATGATACATAACAGCTGCAAAGCGTAGGTTTCTTCCCCCCACCCCTATACAACATGATGGTATTATATAAAGAAAATAGAGTTAGTATTAAAAAGTAATAATGAAAACAACTGTAAATATTTTGAAATGAAAATTGAAGTTTACCGCTTGTCCTCGTGCAAAAATCTTTGATCGCACAGATAATATCAATGGTATCAGTCATTTCATGATCAATGACCAAATAGACTGATGAGTCAATCTAAGTGTAATAGATTGTTAATACATGTAGTAAATAATTTTAAATTAACTTCAGCTTGTCTCACAGTTGCCATTACTTTTGGCTATGGTAAAGATTATTGGAAGTGATTTTATATTATGCAAGGCTAGTTGCGGCTTAAATTGCATGATAGACATAACAAATAAAGTTGTTAAAATTCTGTATCTACTAAAAGCTCTAATGAATTTCATTAAAGAACACAACTTTCTTCTCAACTCTTTTTTATGTGATACTTCTTTCAACAAAAATGTTCTTTTTTCTTCTTCGGCTGGGAGGTTCCACTAGTTGCCCTGGTCTTCACGTACATGTTTAGATTTTGTCTTTCTCCGTGTGTTGAGTATCTGCACAGCATATTTTATTTAGTAATATGAAGTACGTATTTCATTGACCACACGAATTACTGGTTTCCAGAGGCTTGGAAAAACTGGTAAAATGAAATGATTCCGGTTCGGTCAGCCAAGTTCCTGGCTTCATGTATCAGTTCGCGAGTTTAAGCCTTCGTCTGCCTCTAGGTTTTTTCTATAGTTATAGAAATGGCGTTTCGATGGTTCAATGCCCTATTTACTGCATCAGCTCTTGCACTCACTCATTTGTTAAAACTTGAAGTCATTTTACTGCCATGCGTATATCAGCAATTAACACTTACTAGCGGCGTATCGACATCAATGCATAAAATGACCGTATCTATTCTAAGGTATAAACATTTTACAACAGAGTGTAAACAAAACAAATTTACTGTATGGTTTGAGCAAGGTACAAATATGACATTGGGATTAATGTCTTCTACTTGTTGTTGAACTCTCGCATAGTTTCCAGAAATGACGGAAGTATTTACATGGTGAACTAAAAAAAACCCACAATCAACTAATTTTGAAATTGAGGTGACACGTGAGTGAATTAATTTTTAACCATGTTTATTTTCAGTAGGTGTTTTTTAAGTATTGGATCGTACTTTGCTAGTAGGTGCACCAATTCTTTATAAAAAAAATGCCCTCAATTTTCTCTAGTATTGTCAACTCTGTGGTCACAATAACCAGAATCCTCATCGTCCAGTTCATTATTTCAAACATTCTAAATAGGATTTCTTGTCACTTTTTTGGTTTATTTTGCAATTACGTTTTGTTGCTCTTCATCATCCGCCTGTCCAGTTGAATGACGGCTGGCGTCCGATTCCTTCCATTTGGAAAAAAATAAAATTGGTAGTGTTGAATACCTGCTTTAGATTGTCTACTTTTGGCTTGAGTTTCTGCTGGTTGTTAAAGCTATAAGTTGAGCAAAAACTTTGATTCATTCAGTGATACTTAATTTGTAAAAAAGTTCAATGCACACAGATTTGAAGTAGTTTGTCCCGTCCATTAAAACACTCCAATAATTGAAAGAGCTTAGCAGCATCAAAGAACGTGTCAACCTGTTCGCGTTTAAAATCGATTTACATCAGCCACTCCCTTAGTTTACATGTTCACTTCTACTATCCATACATACATCAGCCACTCCCTTAGTTAACATGTTCACTTCTACTATCCATACACACATCAGCCACTCCCTTAGTTAAAATACAAAATACACAAACAAATTGTGCAATGAAAACAATAAATTTGAGCTTTATTTTTAGACTGATACGACAGTAAACGTTTTCGGCTAATGCCTTCATCAGTACAACATAAAATACATTCTTACAATACTTACATAAGTAATAATAATATTCTTAAAACATATTGTATTTTAAAATATTTATGTTAAATAAAAAGAAAGGAAAAACAAAAACAAACAAACATGGACACAGGATATAGGAAAAAGGGGGAAGTATCCAAAGTTACAGTAAAGACCACAACGGGAACACGATTCTGCAGTTAAGTAAAATTATGAATTTGGTTAATTCCATATGGAGCCAACGTACCAAATCTTTTTATGAGTCTATTTTCCATGTGGACTCTATCATGGGTATTGCTTGCATATAAAATACCAGTTACTGCAATATCTGATACGCCGTTATGGTCAACACTGTTAAAATGTTTAGACATTTATATCTATATGATGTATTACTCCCTTAGTTAACATGTTCACTTCTACTATCCATACACACATGACATTGAGGATCTAGAAATTCGTTCCACGTTTCCAGCCGAGTTGTCAATAAAATTTCTGCTATCGGCATCCTACTACGTTTTCATCGGATCTGAATAGATTTAATTAGCAACATTACTGTCATCTCTTGATGTTTACTAACTCAGCGATTCAAGTCAGTCTTCTACTCCAGGTACAAATAAGAGGAAAGAATGAAGTCTATAAATCTGATATAATATTTAGCCTAGGGTCAAATGCAGCGATTACTGTCTCGTGGAAGGCTGGAAACCAAGTTGCTTATTCGGCAGTATTAAATTAAATAACATAGACAGGACAGAAGCCATTACTATGGCGATCGTTGTTAAAATCACTGTCTTTCAAGTACTTATCGTGTGAGCGGAACACGGCGCGAGCTGAAACAACAGTGCCAGCAATCGTTGGAAGGCCGTAAAATCAACACTGATGATGATGAAAGTGGAACGTGTTGAGGGGGTGGGTGGGTGGGTTTGGCCAGTGCTGTTCAATCTGGTGGTCTCCCCTTGGGACAGGCAACCGTTATTGATTGACAGATTCGTCCGCCCTTGTCAAGCCGCGGAGAGAGATACTGTTGGTACTCAGTCGCCTGGAGGAATGGCACTTCTTGAATCAAATGGGGAAGTCTACGAGATATTGGTAAAGCCATGGGTCCAGAGGAAAGAGGGAAAATTCTCACGTATCTATCTTTCAACTGTTATAACATTAAAATTAAAAACATGCGTCTATTGACGACTAATATGAAACAATTTGTCGAATTAGAGAGGCAGGTGTGATCTTGTTGATATACACATCACAGGGAATAATATCCTAACTATGTTATAACATGGGATTTAAAATCCGACAAATAAAACAACATATGATATAGTATGGGGTATAGTATCCTACCAATAACACAAAAAAATTAAATCCAACCTTTCTATACATCGGACAAGCCTACTTCTCACCATCCGGTTGATGCTATTCTGAATCAGGAGCCAACTGGGATCTCTCTGCGCCAAGAAACAATATTTGTGAAGTGAGCCATGGAGCCATTATCAGGTGTACTGCCCTGTTATCAACATGTGTGTTTGGTGATGGTTCACAATGAAGTCTTTATAGTCTCCACACTAGCTGCACATTTCTTGAATCATCACAGTTGACATGGTCAACGACTTCTCGACCTCAGTCAACTCTCCCCTGTTGTCATCAGTCAGCTTTCCCCTGTTGTCCTCAGTAAACTCTCCCCTGTTGTCCTCAGTAAACTCTCCCCTGTTGTCCTCCGTCAGCTCTCCCCTGTTGTCCTCAGTCAGCTCTCCCCTGTTGCCCTCAGTCAACTCTACCCCGTTGTCCTCAGTTAACTCTTCCAAATCTCATATTTATACCCATGGACACAACGTTTAGGGGCGCGGTGGTCGAGCGGCAGCGCACTCGGCTGGCGTACCGAGAGTCATGGGTTCGAGTTTCGGTGAAGCTGTGTCTTGTTCTCGTGGCCAATGGCGCCATTGAGTTCACCCGGCTCGTAATAGGTACCCGACATCAGTTGGGGAAGTAAAGGCGACTGGGCATTGTGCTAGCCACACATTCCCTTCGTATGCCGTGGCTATAAAAACTTGTGAACGCTGCTTCACTTGCCCCATAGGTCAGCATGGTCTGAAAGGGGAACTTTACTTTTTTTTATTACACAACCTTGTTCTCTTTCACGTTTAGTTCATAACCCGAGTCAAACAAATTTCAAAATTTTTGTTCATAACCTGAATGGTTAGTGACATGAGGCATTCGTAATAAATTACGTCAATGTATATATTTGATTAAGAGATAATTTAAACCAATTTATATACAGTGAACATCATTCTGCAATTAAGAGAATTTCAAGCAGTAACATTGAGTTTTCTTTACAACATTTTTGCACGAAATTATATGAACATTTATATTATTTAGCAAACTTTTCTGGACCATTAAATTTAAATGGTTATTTCAGGGGTGGCCATACCCGTAGAAACTGAGAGCCATTTTTCAATTATACAAATACTGAGAGCCGCATTGACGCACTATGGCAAATTTAAACCTGGCTGCCGCATTGAAGCACTATGGCAAATTTAAACCTGGCTGCCACATTGAAGCACTATGGCAAATTTAAACCTGGCTGCCGCATTGAAGCACTATGGCAAATTTAAACCTGGCTGCCGCATTGAAGCACTATGGCAAATTTAAACCTGGCTGCCGCATTGAAGCACTATGGCAAATTTAAACCTGGCTGCCGCATTGAAGCACTATGGCAAATTTAAACCTGGCTGCCGCATTGAAGCACTATGGCAAATTTAAACCTGGCTGCCGCATTGAAGCACTATGGCAAATTTAAACCTGGCTGCCGCATTGAAGCACTATGGCAAATTTAAACCTGGCTGCCGCATTGAAGCACTATGGCAAATTTAAACCTGGCTGCCGCATTGAAGCACTATGGCAAATTTAAACCTGGCTGCCGCATTGAAGCACTATGGCAAATTTAAACCTGGCTGCCGCATTGAAGCACTATGGCAAATTTAAACCTGGCTGCCGCATTGAAGCACTATGGCAAATTTAAACCTGGCTGCCGCATTGAAGCACTATGGCAAATTTAAACCTGGCTGCCGCATTGAAGCACTATGGCAAATTTAAACCTGGCTGCCGCATTGAAGCACTATGGCAAATTTAAACCTGGCTGCCGCATTGAAGCACTATGGCAAATTTAAACCTGGCTGCCGCATTGAAGCACTATGGCAAATTTAAACCTGGCTGCCGCATTGAAGCACTATGGCAAATTTAAACCTGGCTGCCGCATTGAAGCACTATGGCAAATTCAAACCTGGCTGCCGCATTGAAGCACTATGGCATATTTAAACCTGGCTGCCGCATTGAAGCACTATGGCAAATTTAAACCTGGCTGCCGCATTGAAGCACAATGGCAAATTTAAACCTGGCTGCCGCATTGAAGCACCAGGGCCGGCTTTAGGCATAGGCAAACTAGGCGGCCGCCTAGGGCCTCCGATTAGTGGGGGCCTCGCAAAGGACTCATATGAAAAAAAAATATATTTAAAGAGCGAACTACGAGTCTACGACAACCTTTACCCGCTGATTATTTTTAAATAGTGCATGTTTGAATTGTAATATTTTAAAATTTAAATTCATCTGTTAAGACACATTTTCAGAAGATTGACAAACTTGTAACCTAAATTTACGCTAAATATACAACTGTTGAATATGAAATGTTTTAAGTATTAAACATTTAATATTTAAAAGTTAAATGCTGTTGTAAGTAGACCTTGAGCCTATTGCATTGAAAAGTTCATTTAAAAATGCAATTAATTGATGCTTTTCAGCATTTTCATTCTCCACAACTTGCTTCGATGGGACAGAATCAAAAACCTATAGGTCAAAAACATAGTAATTATAAATAATTTGGAAAATACAACGGGACTCGCTAAATCGAACTTCTCTAAGACGAAAACCTCCCTTTATCGAATTAATTGTTAGGTCCCGGTCAAATTCCATAAGACTAATTTTATTTTAGATCTCCTTAAATCGAAGACTTTTGGCTTTCAACCTCCCTCAGTAAAATTTTCCAAGGCGTTTGGGTTATTATTCTGGGGTGACATTTCAGAACGCGTGTTCCGCACAGCCACGAAAATGGACACAAATTCTTTTCATGGTGCATTCCACAAGGGATTAAGTGAATCTGGAAAGTACCAAAAAATGAACAAGACAAGAATAAAGGAGTGACTGGAAAAACGTTAATTCGCGTCCATGAATTGTCCATGAAGCACATTCGTGCTATCGGCGCTTGGATTGAACTGGAAAATCGGTTGAAGGAAGGAAAGACAATTGACAAGGAAACACAAAAACTTATGCAAAAAGAGACTCAGCACTGGAACAATGTTTTACAAAGAATCATTTTAATTGTGCAGTTTCTTGTAGAACGGAATTTACCACTTCGTGGCATTGTGGATCGATTGTTTCAACCAGACAATGGAATTTTTTTGGGATTTGTTGAATTGTTAGGAATGTACGATTCATGCCTAGAAGATCTTTTAAGACGTATAAAAAACAAAGAAATTCATGATCATTACTTGGGCAAAATAATTCAAAATGAGGTAGTTAATCTGGTCGGTGATGCCGCCTTAAAAAATTATAAATAATGTTCAAAATTCGAAATATTATGCCATCATTTTGGACGGGATACCTGATGCTGGTCACCAAGAACAAATAACTATGATTTTGGGAATATGCAACATTGTGAGTACGCCAGTAGAATATCAATGAATATTTCGTGTGATTCCTGGCTGTCGACGACAGCACTGGTTTAGGTCTCGCGGAAGCATGCTTGAAAAAGCTTGAAGATCTGAATTCATGTTTCCAGAACTGCAGAGGCCAAGGTTATGATAATGGAGCGAATATGAAAGGCTGCAATCGTGGTGTACTAAAAAGTCTACTTAAACTCAATCTGAAATCATTTTATATGGATGTCACAGTTTCAATCTAATTCTTGGAGAATGGGCGAAATCTTCAGTGGTTGCAGCGACACTCTTTGGAGTTTTGCATCAAATTTATGTTTCGTTTAGTGCTTCAACACAGAGATGGAAGATCTTGAAAACTCATGCAAAAATTCTGATAGTAAAGCCTATTTCCGATACACGCTGGGAATGCAGGATCGATACTGTTAAAGCTGTTCGTTATCAAACAGCAGCAGTGTACAATGCATTGGTGGAAGTGTCTGAAAATGCCAACGATCCAAATGCAAAGACCGAAGCAACTGGATTGGCGAAACAACTAAAAACACTTCAATTTCTGGTAACTTTAGTCATCTGGTACGATTTATTGTTTCAAATGAATATGATCAGCAAAGTGATGCAATCGAAAGACATGCAATTTGACATTGCAATGTAGCGTATAAAAAGTGCAACCGATTTCATAAAAAAATAAAAGAAAATGGATTCGTATCCGCTCAAATTTCGGCCACAGAATTGGCTCAAAAAATTAGAGATGGAACCAGATGAAATCATATTTCCAGCTGCCACAATCTTGAGAAGACAGAAAGTGCACAAACAGTTTGACTATGAAAGCATAGATGAATCATTGACAGATTTAAAGGAAAAATATCGAGTAGAATTTTTAATGTTTTGTTAGATCAAGCAGTTATGTCATTGACTGCACGTTTTGAGCAAATGGAACGTTATTTTGGTCTTTTTGGTTTTCTGCACAACTCAAAACAATTGCAGAATTCGACCAAAACGATTTGATGAAATGGTGCATGGATTTGAAATATTGCGCTCACCGATGCATCTGGTTCAGATATTGATCAGCAGGATTTATGCAGGGAATTGCAAATATTTTCCAACGTTGTTTCAGACACTGTTTCGTCTTCTCTTGATGCTTTACGTTTTAATTATGATCATGGTTTGAATATTGCTGTTCCAAATGTCGCTTTAGCCCCTCGTATAGCATTGACAATTCCGATTACTGTTGCATCGGGGGTAAAGAAGTTTTTCCAAGTTGAAATAAATATTTAAAAAAACTATTTGAGAACGACTTTGACGCAAGAACGCCTGAACAGTCTGGCAATGATATCTATCGAACGAGATATAGTCCAGTCTCTGGATTATTCACAATTTATTGCGGAATTTGCTACCATCAAAGCACGAAAGGTTGATTTTTGTTGAAGGTTTACGACATCTGCACGACATGATTGTATAACTTTCAGTATTTGTTGATTTAGATATAAATACAGGTAGTTTTTAAATAATTGTGTAATTTTAATCTTTCCGTATTTATTTTTTATTTTTCTATTACCTTTAGGGCCACCAAATTCACTTTGCCTAGGGCCTCCAATTCCCTAAAGCCGGCCCTGGAAGCACTATGGCAAATTTAAACCTGGCTGCCGCATTGAAGCACTATGGCAAATTTAAACCTGGCTGCCGCATTGAAGCACTATGGCAAATTTAAACCTGGCTGCCGCATTGAAGCACTATGGCAAATTTAAACCTGGCTGCCGCATTGAAGCACTATGGCAAATTTAAACCTGGCTGCCGCATTGAAGCACTATAGCAAATTTAAACCTGGCTGCCGCATTGAAGCACTATGGCAAATTTAAACCTGGCTGCCGCATTGAAGCACTATGGCAAATTTAAACCTGGCTTGGAAATCTTCCTGTAATCCGTGCAACATAACTTGTACTCGAGCTGAAGTGTGAACACAGTTTGGCCAACTTTGGTTTATTTTAAACACCCTACACAAAATTCCCTCCTAGTTTGCAGGGATGTTAGCACACTTTTATTTCATTGGATTATAGTAGCACACTTTTATTTCATTGGATTATAGTAGCATACTTTTATTTCATTGGATTATAGTAGCCCACTTTTATTTCATTGGATTATAGTAGCCCACTTTTATTTCATTGGATTATAGTAGCCCACTATTATTTCATTGGATTCTAATAGCCCACTATTATTTCATTGGATTATAGTAGCCCACTTTTATTTCATTGGATTATAATAGCCCACTTTTATTTCATTGGATTATAGTAGCCCACTATTATTTCATTGGATTATAGTAGCCCACTATTATTTCATTGGATTATAATAGCCCACTATTATTTCATTGGATTATAGTAGCCCACTATTATTTCATTGGATTATAATAGCCCACTATTATTTCATTGGATTATAATAGCCCACTATTATTTCATTGCATTATAATAGCCCACTTTTATTTCATCGGATTATAATAGCCCACTTTTATTTCATTGGATTATAATAGCCCACTATTATTTCATTGGATTATAATAGCCCACTTTTATTTCATTGGATTATAATAGCCCACTTTTATTTCATTGGATTATAATAACCCACTTTTATTTCATTGGATTATAATAGCCCACTATTATTTCATTGGATTCTAATAGCCCACTATTATTTCATTGGATTCTAATAGCCCACTATTATTTCATTGGATTCTAATAGCCCATTATTATTTCATTGGATTATAATAGCCCACTTTTATTTCATTGGATTATAATAGCCCACTTTTATTTCATTGGATTATAATAGCCCACTTTTATTTCATTGTATTATAATAGCCCACTATTATTTCATTGGATTATAATAGCCCACTTTTATTTCATTGGATTATAATAACCCACTTTTATTTCATTGGATTATAATAGACCACTATTATTTCATTGGATTCTAATAGCACACTATTATTTCATTGGATTATAATAGCCCACTTTTATTTCATTGGATTATAATAGCCCACTATTATTTCATTGGATTATAATAGCCCACTATTATTTCATTGGATTATAATAGCCCACTATTATTTCATTGGATTATAATAGCCCACTATTATTTCATTGGATTATAATAGCCCACTATTATTTCATTAGATTATAATAGCCCACTATTATTTCATTAGATTATAATAGCCCACTATTATTTCATTGGATTATAATAGCCCACTATTATTTCATTGGATTCTAATAGCCCACTATTATTTCATTGGATTCTAATAGCCCATTATTATTTCATTAGATTATAATAATAGCCCACTATTATTTCATTGGATTCTAATAGCCCATTAATATTTCATTAGATTATAATAATAGCCCACTATTATTTCATTGGATTCTAATAGCCCACTTTTATTTCATTGGATTATAATAGCCCACTTTTATTTCATTGGATTATAATAGCCCACTTTTATTTCATTGGATTATAATAGCCCACTATTATTTCATTGGATTATAATAGCCCACTTTTATTTCATTGGATTATAATAGCCCACTATTATTTCATTGGATTCTAATAGCCCACTATTATTTCATTGGATTATAATAGCCCACTTTTATTTCATTGGATTATAATAGCCCACTATTATTTCATTGGATTATAATAGCCCACTATTATTTCATTGGATTATAATAGCCCACTTTTATTTCATTGGATTATAATAGCCCATTTTTATTTCATTGGATTATAATAGCCCACTTTTATTTCATTGGATTATAATAGCCCACTATTATTTCATTGGATTATAATAGCCCACTTTTATTTCATTGGATTATAATAGCCCACTTTTATTTCATTGGATTATAATAGCCCACTATTATTTCATTGGATTATAATAGCCAACTTTTATTTCATTGGATTCTAATAGCCCACTATTATTTCATTGGATTATAATAGCCAACTTTTATTTCATTGGATTCTAATAGCCAACTATTATTTCATTAGATTATAATAGCCCACTATTATTTCAATAGATTATAATAGCCCACTATTATTTCATTGGATTATAATAGCCCACTATTATTTCATTGGATTCTAATAGCCCACTATTATTTCATTGGATTCTAATAGCCCATTATTATTTCAATAGACTATTATAATAGCCCACTATTATTTCATTGGATTCTAATAGCCCATTATTATTTCATTAGATTATAATAATAGCCCACTATTATTTCATTGGATTCTAATAGCCCACTATTATTTTATTGGATTATAATAATAGCCCACTATTATTTTATTGGATTATAATAGCCCACTATTTTTCATTTGATCATTTCAAATTATACAAATATAGAAAATGGCTTAAAAAACTGGGATTCATAATAGAATATTTTCAATAAAAAAATAAATAAAGCTTTTTGAATATTTTGCAGATAATTCAAAAGCTATAATTTTTTAATATGGCAATCTAAGATATTTATAAAAACTAATTATAGAAAGTATTTGATCCAAAGCCACTTTTAACAAAATTGGACAAACACGAAGAAACAAAACAGAATGTATTTTTCGAAATTTTATTTACAGTTTTAAATTTACAAGAAAATTTTAGTGCCACATTGCCACTCCAATCGTTAATAACTTTAAGATAACATACTCTCAAGACAACATACCCTCAAGACAACTTTGAAAAACTTTAATATCCCTGAAGAAGACATGGATAAATAGCCAAAGACAATTTTGTGTGTGTTGATTACTGGTGAAATCTGAACAGTACAAAAGTTCATTCTCATTGATCACAAAATGATTCATCACAATAACTTTACAGGAAACACTGACTCTACTATTTATTTCTGATTAAAATAGTCAAGATTAATGTTCAAGTTAAGAAAATGTAGATGCACAGGTCTGTAACTAACATGATTAAATTCATGGGAACTTAGGCCCTTCTTTTATAAACAAAATGCAAGTTCCACAACTAGCAAATAATCTCTAAGATTAAGTCATGTCAGTAGACATTTTTGTTTATGATTTGACTGAAAATCCTTATAAATTATAACTGACAGAATTTTGGACCTTTTAATAACATTACCTTGCCCTTAGTTGCAACACAGAATTATTGTTTACATTGCTTTGCTGAAATCTTAGAGGGCGCTAAATTGGTCATAAATGTTATACTCCATAAATCAGCTGATTTATAATGATACTAAAATTAAAGGGACGAGTGGTATCAGGTAAGGTAGCAATAGATGAGGAAAACAAGATATAGGAAAGTTTAATACAGGTAATAGTAATAGACTTATAAAAACAATTACGGTGTTAAAAAGAAGCCATTTTTCGCTAGCTTCTTCAATGAAAAAATTAAAGCAAAGTTATTATAATATACTTGACAGCAATGTGATTTCTCAAGAGGACCTTTAATAGAATATGGAATGGCAGGAATAAGCTCCTGACACTTAAGTACTGGACTCCCACGCAGTCACAACTATGCTTGGGGGGGGGGCACATCATCCTCATCTCAGACCATCTGTGGTTGGCTTAAACATGGAAAGAGAGCCTGCTGAGGTCAAAGAAAGCATTACAAAGATATGCTCCAAGCCTCACTCAAAACGTTTGGTATTGAGCACGACTACTGGGATGGAGCAGCCAATAGCTTAGTCTCCTGGTGTCTTACTAGCTGTGTCTCCTGGTGTCTTACTAGCTGTGTCTCCTGGTGTCTTACTAGCTGTGTCTCCTGGTGTCTTACTAGCTGTGTCTCCTGGTGTCTTACTAGGTGTGTCTCCTGGTGTCTTACTAGCTGTGTCTCCTGTTGTCTTACTAGCTTGAGCCATCTCTTGTCTGACCAGTGGACACACCATTTGGACAAAGTTGGTCTTGTAAGTCACCAACCAACACACCAAACTACCTCAGCACATAGATAGGATGTTAAGCATGGGCATTGTTGATCACAGCTGACAAACAACACACATAGAATATCAGCATCATAATTGCACCTATGAGTTTAATTTTACTGTTGCCCGCTGAAAACGGCTTATTTTCAACACACTCTTTGTCTAGTCTATTTTTAGATTTTCCTCTTATCTTGCTTTACTAATTTCAGTAATACCTTATCATACTGAAATAATATACTTTGTCTAATAGTTTAGGTAGTTTACATTTACTGATCAGTTGGGGAGAAAATTTGCCATTGGGTCATCTGTGCGTCTCATTTTGATCCTAAAAGCCTCCATTTCTTCATCTGTTGGTGCCTTTACATCGACCATACTGTTGAACGGCCTCTTACGTTCGTCCATTTTTAGCAGATGGGACATCTTCTTGTCATGTGCTTTTTGGGCCTCTAAAGCCTATAAAAAATACAAATATAAAATTAGTTATTAACATTTTTAACTAAAGAAATTCTTTAGAATGAGATTGAGAAAAATATTAGTGGAAAAAAAAACTGAATTAATTTTCTTTTCTTAAGATGGAAAATAAAAAATTCTCCCTTTCTTATGAAGGGGAAAATAAGACCAAGAATATTTTAAAAATAGTTTTAGTTTATAAAAACTTTTTAAAACTATACATTAATTTCCTTGTTAAGGAAATATCCTAAACATAAATATGGCAAACCTCTTTCAGAAGTCTTTTCTTTCTTGCTTCCTCATCTTCTTCTTCATCTGATGATGAGTCGGAAGATGATGAAGAGGATGATGAATCCGAAGATGATGAGTCAGAAGATGATGAATCCGAAGATGAACTGCTATCAGATTTTTGTTTTTTGCTATTTGCTCTTTTCTTCTTTTGTTTTCTCTTTTTCTTTTTTGCTTTCTCTTCATTTTGTTTGTTATGTTTCTGATGAAGAAAAAATAATTAAGAAAAGAAATAAATTTTAAAAAAATTATGAAAAGACACTTTCTGCCTTAATCCTTGAAGTATCAGAGGTATTTATTTGGATATCAAACATTGAATAGGCTTTGAAGATTATGAGCTAATTAACTAGAAACAAAATTGGTAAATAAATCTTTATTTTAAAAAAAATCTTCACACTCAGGATACCAACTCAATTCTCTTTTATATAAAATGCATACTTATGAAACATTTTGTAATAAAATATTTTTAATACGTTAGGAAATAATAATGAAAAATGATCTGATAACTTACACAAAACATTCATTTCCTATATGGAAAAAACTTACTTGTAATAATGATTCTTCCGCTGCCTGGTTAGCTCTGATGTTCCCAGGGATGGCAAGAAGATTACTCTCCTAGAAGGTCAAAGATTGCATATTATATGATATCTTTTAACTTCTTATAAAAATGAATGTACATTTTTGATTGGCAATGTTAATGATGTAGCAGACAAGTTTTATTCGTTAAAAATCCACTAAAGCAAAGAGAAAAAAGTTCCAAGCAATGAATTCATTTATTCATTCTTTTATGATATGTTCACATAATTACAGTACCCACTTCCTCTGATTACATAATTACAGTACTCACTTCATCTGTTTACATAATTACAGTACTCAGTTCCTCTGATTACATAATTACAGTACTCACTTAATCTATTTACATAATTACAGTACTCATTTCCCATGATTACATAATTACAGTACTCACTTCCTCTGATTACATAATTACAGTACCAACTTCCCTGATTACATAATTACAGTACTCACTTCCTCTTATTACATAATTACAGTACCCACTTCCTCTGATTACATAATTACAGTACTCACTTCCTCTGATTACATAATTACAGTACGCACTTCCTCTGATTACATAATTAAGGTACTCACTTCCTCTGATTACATAATTACAGTACTCATTTCCTATGATTACATAATTACAGTACTCACTTCCTCTGATTACATAATTAAGGTACTCACTTCCTCTAATTACATAATTACAGTACTCACTTCCTCTGATTACATAATTACAGTACTCACTTCCTCTGATTACATAATTACAGTACTCACTTCCTCTGATTACATAATTAAGGTACTCACTTCATTTGATTACATAATTACAGTACTCACTTCCTCTGATTACATAATTACAGTACCAACTTCCCCTGATTACATAATTACAGTACTCACTTCCTCTTATTACATAATTACAGTACCCACTTCCTCTGATTACATAATTACAGTACTCACTTCCTCTGATTACATAATTACAGTACCCACTTCCTCTGATTACATAATTACAGTACCTACTTCCTCTGATTACATAATTACAGTACCCACTTCCCTGATTACATAATTACAGTACTCACTTCCTCTGATTAAATAATTAAGGTACTCACTTCCTCTGATTACATAATTACAGTACTCAATTACTCTGATTACATAATTACAGTACTCACTTCCTCAATTACATAATTACAGTACTCACTTCCTCTGATTACATAATTAAGGTACTCACTTCATATGATTACATAATTACAGTACTCACTTCCTCTGATTACATAATTACAGTACCAACTTCCCCTGATTACATAATTACAGTACTCACTTCCTCTTATTACATAATTACAGTACCCACTTCCTCTGATTACATAATTACAGTACTCACTTCCTCTGATTACATAATTACAGTACCCACTTCCTCTGATTACATAATTACAGTACCTACTTCCTCTGATTACATAATTACAGTACCCACTTCCCCTGATTACATAATTACAGTACTCACTTCCTCTGATTAAATAATTAAGGTACTCACTTCCTCTGATTACATAATTACAGTACTCAATTACTCTGATTACATAATTACAGTACTCACTTCCTCAATTACATAATTACAGTACTCACTTCCCCTGATTACATAATTACAGTACTCACTTCCTCTGATTACAAAATTACAGTACTCACTTCCCCTGATTACATAATTACATTACTCACTTCCCCTGATTACATAACTATAGTACTCACTTCCTCTGATTACATAACTATAGTACTCACTTCCTCTGCTTTCTTCCCAGCATCCCCAGTACAGTAAGACTCCTTGATGAAAGAGTGACAGCAAGCATAGCCCCACCTTCCATCTCTCCAGAAGGAGCCCCACACAGACTGAAACATTAACAATTGTTACAAAGAAATGCAGACATATTTTCTTCCAGCTTATTATTTCTCAAACCAAATTATCTAAAAATGTAAAAATCAAATAAAAAAAATATTTATTCCAGACACCCATTTTTTTGCAGAAGATTTTTGCGTCCTACATTCCTATAAGAATGCACAGACCATGCTGGTCTGTTGGCAAGTGATGCAGTGTTCACAGGCCATGGCTATGGGAGGATTGTGTTGCAAAATGCCCAGCTGGCTATGAGGGACCACGCTATTACCAGCCACCTTTGTTTCCCTCACTTTGTTTCAGGTACCGATTCTGAGCTGGGTGGAATCAGGGACACCCTTAACCTCGGGAACAATCTCTGCCTTAACAGAGATTTGAATCATGCATGCCCCTCAACCACCGTGCCCCCAGTAAACATGGTTGCAGTTGTTTTGGAGAACTTGACCTGACTTCTAAGAGTTTCTATTTTCTTAAAATTGTATGGGCCACATGTGACAAATCTACTTCGTTTTTAAAAAAAATGCATTTGTGTGTTTAAAAAATAGTTTATACAATTTAAAAACATTTTTAAATAACTACAATATCCTTGAAATTTAAACCAACAACCATTTTAAATCTGATATTTAAGTATTTATTTAAATTTTAAAAATATTATTTCTTTGTGTTTGATTACGTTCCATTTTTATTTATTTCTCTAATTTTATGATAATGGGACAAGAATTCATTTTTATTTCATTAAAATTTTCAATTTGGTTTGAAAAAGCTGAAAAATTAGTTTAATCTATTCAACATATAAGTAAATTTTGATGTAGGAGAATTAACTATTATTGCTATAGATTAGATAGAAATTAAATCATTAATTCAGACTATGATTATGCTTGATGATAAGTTTTCAAAACTTTGTTTTATTTAGTTATTGTTTCTGGTCAATAACAAAACCTACTTTATGATTGTTGTTATAAACATCCTCCTCATATCTTGACTTGACAGCTGCTTTCTCCTGACCTTTGATGACAGAACCTGTTCTTGAATACTCCACATAGTCTTCCTGTTCAAAGTTTTTATTTATATTATTTTTAATTGATTATTTAAAAACTAACAACAGTTGGTTCTCAACCTTTCAAGATTAACATTAAAAAAATATAAATAAATAAAAAATAAAGTTCATGGTGTTAGCTTTGGGTATGAATAAATATTTATATTCAGTGCTTACAATATTCACATAATTACTGCTACAAATTTTACATATTTTACCAGCTCACATTTTACAGATAATAAAGTATTATAGACAAAACTGACATATTAACTATACAAACGGAGCTTCAATTTTAAAAGAAATTAAAAAGTAATAATATAAAATTTTAAAAACAACTTATTTCTTCATAACAACTAATGATTTTAAAATTATTTCAAACGATTCCTAATAACTTGAATAATATTTAAAGAAGAAAGAAGAAAACAACTTACAGTCTGAGCGAGTAGCAGCTGTTTTGGAGGAGCTTCTAAATATTCTTGGCCGCCATATTTATCAAGGATAGAATCCTTTGCTGTCTTTTTGAACTCCCCCTTCCTCTTCTCAAACTCTTTGTGGAGAAGTTCAAGTTTTGTAGGATCAGCTTGAAGGTGGATGTCGTTACCCCGCTCATACGCTTCCCATGCAAACACTGAAAGATAAATAATGTTGGGTGAGAAAATCTAATGACAATCGGATCTAAATACTGTATATACTCGTTCTATAGCCCGTTCGTTCATAAGCCGACCCCCCCCCCTTTTGGAAGAGAAAAGTATTAAAAGTGTATAACCCGCTCGCAAGCCGACCCCCTAAAAATAATAAGACACCTAAAACCAAATGGAACAAATTTTTTTAAAACTACAAGCTAAATCGGTCATTATGATTGTTTACTTTGTATCTTTGTCTTTGTGCTCTTTGTCAAGCAAGAGTTACCGGTATTTAAAAAAAAATTCGTTGGTAAACAGTGCCGAAAGCATGTACATTAAAAATCATTTTAAAAAAATTTGTAAAACAATTTATTGAAACGTTAAAAAAATAAATAAAATTATTAAAGTGCACATGTTTAGTAATATATTATAGCTTCTGGTAGAGCAGTCAAATCTTGTAGAATCTAGAAAAGGACCTTGATGATCTACAATAACAACACTGATATTCAATATCCATGCAGATATTCATTAATGACCCGCTCGTAAGCCGACCCCCCAACTTTTTCCCCTAGATTTTGTCCAAAAAAGGTCGGCATGCGAACGAGTATATACGGTAATTAGACAAATAAATAAATTATTTTAAAAATCAAATAAATAGCCCATAAATGTGTCTTGTTTGATGACATTTGTAAAAAGTTATAAAATTCTATGTGACACAATATGTTATGTGAGACTAGTCCCATGTTTTAATCCCCTATCAACTGTGATGCTGACTTTTGTTTGGATCTTTCCAACATGATTCACTTCCTCCTCCCAATAACCAGACCAAAAACATCGTTCCAAATGTTAGGTTGATGTCTAACCATAAATGCCATAATCCTGCTAGTTTATGGTTTGCTATAGGCACTATTATCTAACTAAATGGCTACCAGAGCTCTTTAAAAAGTAGTAAGACACTTTAACCTATTTGGAAGGCAGATTATGAAGTGACTATTATACATTTTTGTGGTTTAGTTTAGCCTCTAGTGTTATGATGCTTATCTAATATATAAAGCTCAGTTGGTGTTTGTATCTTTGTATGTTTGTATGTTTCACTTTTCGACTTTCTGTTAGAAAATCACGGAAAAACCAAATGACGGACGTGGACCAAATTTGGCAGGACGGTTCCTTTTACCCTGAAGGTGGTTTTAAGTTATTTTTTGTAATTGTCCCTTTTGCCCGAATGCCGTAAATTAAATAATCAGAAAATGCAGAGACAAAGAATAAACAATTTAACCTCATTTCTGTATTGAACAAATTTACGCGGACGTTCAAATGCCGTTCAAAGCGAGTTACTTTTGGTGACGTTTTTTTCCCCCAATACTTTATTTTCAGCGGTGCGCATTCAAAAAATATTATAATGTCTAATTACGGTGCGCACATTTTCGTGTACGCTTCATAATTTGAGCTGTGTAGTACAAAGAATTGTCATTTTTTCTTTACTGTTAATTTTCTATATATTAGATAGACACGAAAACATATTTAATTACAACTGCCACACGATGCATTAGATTTAATTGTTTACACGTTTAAATTTAATTGCGAATTTGTTTTAATTATTTTCTGTTCCATAGCTCGACATTTAATAAAAACCTATTTATGCAATAATTGTGTCAGTATGTTTTTCCAACTATTTAAATTTAGGCAACCGGGCGTATTAACATAAGTAGATTAAACTAAATAAAGTGATCCTGAAAACGCTTAATTATTTTGTATTGCGAATTTAATATGTTATGTTCATTCCTTTGATGATGGATTAACATAAGTCATTTTTAAAATCAATTATTGTCTTGGTTTCACATGCGTTTTTAACATAAAATTGATTTGTTTTGTTTGTTTTTTTAAAATTTGGAATATCTTATCTTATCTATACAGACGCTCTTCTATGCAGAAGATAGTTGAGTCCACAGACCATGACAGATGATCTGTTGGCAAGTGATGCAGCATTCACAGGCCACGGGTTTGTGGGTTCCACGCATTACCCAGCCGCATTACCTAGTGTTAGGTACCCATTCGGAGCGGGGTGACTCAGGGACGCCCTAGGCCCCGGGAACAAATTCTTGCCTTGACATGGATTCGAACCCGTGACCATCGGTACGACAGTCCAGTGCGCTGCAACTCGACCACCGCGTCCCCATATAGCCTTTATTTATCTTTATTATCTTTATCTCATAGAGGCTGTTGCAAATATTGTATTAATTACAATTGTGTTACGATGCAGTGTCGTAAATGAATAAGAGCTTTTTTTTAGAGACGACAGTGGCAGAGATCTTTTGGAAAAATGTAAAAAAAGCAGTGGCAATGGATACAAACAAACAAACATAAAATTATCAACTGAGCTTTATATATTACATATGCGTTTAAATTATTTTATTTCAATTATTTTCACGATGCATTGTATGAATATTTTACATGCAATGAATAAAATTGGGATTTAAAAATTTTTAATTCATAACTCGAAATTTAATTAAAAACCATACATTTAGCGAGTTTATTTTATGTTGAAAATGATGGCCTATGTCAAATAAACTTACACTTTAAAACAGTTTACTTAAGCTTTACATACACTATACATTATAAACTTTCGCTACCGAACGTATTAACAAAAGTTGACTAAATTTAATGAAGTGATCCTGAAAACGCTTAATTAATATGAATTGCGAATTGAATATGTTTTTATGTTTATTCCTTTGTATTCAGAATAGCATAGGCCATTTCTAAAATTGCCTTTTAATCATTTTTAAGATGCACGTAGGAACAGACGGTTGAATCTTTTTTTTCATTTTTATTTTATTTTACAGATATAAAATCTGGTGTGTGTGTGTGCATTGAATATAATTTACAAAATATGATGCCTTATGCGAAATAGGGAACAAAAAAAATAAAAATAAAAGATTCCTTTTTGAAATTATACACATTGCTTATAAACTGTAAATATAAATCGTAAGCTATAGAGACATAAAAAATGTTAAATATTATTTCCCTGTTGCAACAATTATGAATACGTCAAAAGGAGGAGTTATTTTTGTCCAGTACATTTACTTTATAACAAGACTTTATTTTATGCGGCCAGCTTTCTATATTGTCTAAATATGGTGTGCACATTTTTAAAAAATCATTTTAATACGACCGGTTTCTTTTTTTTTCTTTTCTTTTTTTTTATAAAGTATTTTAGAAAGAACATTTATAATTTTGTTTATTTGCGCTATAAGTCAGTGTGGTCAGTGTAGCAGGGGGAACAGATGAGGACATCGAACGAAGAATAAATTTGGCGCGACAGGCTTTTGCCAATCTGAAACAGGTCTGGAGATCTACACACATCTCTGTCAAAACAAAAGTAAGGATCTTTAACACCAATGTTAAAACGGTCCTACTTTATGGATCCGAAACATGGCGGACGACAGAGACAACAAAAAATAGACTCCAGACCTTTGTTAACAGATGCCTCAGAAATATTCTGAAAATAAAATGGTTCGACAACCATTAGAACAACAAATCATGGAAAGAAAGTGGAGATGGATTGGACACACCCTCAGGAAAGATAACAGCAGGGCTAGGCAGGCCTTAGATTGGAACCCCCAGGGCAAGCGACAACGAGGAAGACCCAAGCGTACATGGAGACGGAGCATGTTGGACGAGGCTGGAAGGACTGGGAAGAGCTGGGAAGAACTGAAGCGACTGGCAAGGGACCGTGTAGAGTGGCGAGCTTTGACAGAGGCCCTATGTTCCACAAGGAACTCAAAGGACAAATGATGATGATGATGCGCTATAAGTCACTTAGCTTTTGCCTTTTAAAGAGATAGTTCCACATGTTCTTTATCTCATAGACGTGGTTACAAATATTATATAACTTACAATTGTGATATGATGCAGTTTCGTAATTATATATTAAATTTTTGAGTGACGAGGGTGGTAGAGCTCTTTCGGAAAACCTATAAGTTATGTTAATTTTGTACAAGTGGGAATGAAATTGTAAATTTAGTTATTATGGTCGGCAAGAATCATTATTTATTAAATCATATCTTTTAAATAGTAAGGTTTTGTTAAAAGGCACTGCCTTAAGTGAAAACAACTCACACTGTAAAATGGCATATCTCTGTTTCTCATAAGATTTTAACTAAATAGATGAATCTGAAATTTAACTTGGCAAATAAAAATTGTAATAACCAGCAACTAATACTTGGATAAAGGGTCAGCACATTCCCGCTACAAAGTGCGGGTATTTTTCTAGTACTTTATAATTTTTTAAAATGAAATTTTTGTTTTTCAGCTATTTTGAAATAACTGCACTAAATAGAATAATAATATATTATGATAAAAAGACTTTAATAATTTAATCTTATTCACATATTGCCACATGACTTACATTGTCTTTTTGCCATCTCTTGTGAATCTCCTGAGTACCTCACAAAATTGTCTCCACCGAATTTTAGCCTGATTACGTTAGGAAGTTATAAAAAAATTACAAAAATTGATAAGGTAATTAAAGAATTAGGCATCTTAAAACCAAGGCAGGAATAAACTAAAACCTTTTTAGAAATCCAAATGATTATTTTTTTTGGGGTAAATTAAATCAAATAAGTTGACTTAATGTTAGACACATTGACATACTCAGTAATATCTTCTTTGCTTGTGTTTTTCAGCGGATTTTCTCTCATAGATCTTGTCTTTGGGTCATAATATGCAGAGTTTATGTCCAAATTATACAGATACTGTAGGGTTCAAATACAAAAAATATATAAATATATTTCAATGAATTTTGAAGAAGATGTATCTAACCAAGTTTAATACTTTTGAATAAAAAAAATCAGAGAATTTTGTTCAAATTTTTTATTGTTATCATCACAGTTAAAACCTGAAGTATAATGTCCTTCATTTGGAAGTAATTCCTGAATTTAAGCTGCAATGTTTACAAAATAACTATTGATAGGGAGTTAATCCATGATTGTAATAATAGTCTTACTTTAGCTGTGTCTTCTCTAATACGCAGATTTCTAACAGTAATTCTCTGCTTGGTTTCAAATTTCTGTCCAGGCATGTCCATCTCTTCAGCATAGTATTTATCCTCACCATCACTCTCCCCAGCCTATTATATTAGAACATTATTCAAATTAATTGGAAATAAAAATTTGAAATGCATAACTTTTAAATAATTAAAAAAGCCATTTTTCTTTTCATCAAGGTAGTTTAGATATTAATTAGACTTATCCTGGTCTGATTTACCCAAAACCTGGAAGTTATTACCTAAATGAACTTATATCAATCAGCCATGTTATTGCTTTTAATTTAGATGTAAGAAGTTATAAAAAAGTATGTGCAGTCGAAAAATGAAAAATCTTCTGACGATTTGTATTGAAATTATGACGTTTTGATCTTCAATTGGAAATTGATTGGCCTGATCTAGATTAAAGGGGATAAATTGATTGACCTGATATAGATTAAAGGGGTAAATTAATTGGCCTGATCTAGATTAAAGGGGTAAATTGATTGGCCTGATATAGATTAAAGGGGTAAATTAATTGGCCTGATATAGATTAAAGGGGTAAATTGATTGGCCTGATATAGATTAAAGGGGTAAATTGATTGACCTGATATAGATTAAAGGGGTAAATTGATTGGCCTGATATAGATTAAAGGGGTAAATTAATTGGCCTGATATAGATTAAAGGGGTAAATTGATTGGCCTGATATAGATTAAAGGGGTAAATTAATTGGCCTGATATAGATTAAAGGGGTAAATTGATTGGCCTGATATAGATTAAAGGGGTAAATTGATTGGCCTGATATAGATTAAAGGGGTAAATTGATTGGCCTGATATAGATTAAAGGGGTAAATTAATTGGCCTGATATAGATTAAAGGGGTAAATTAATTGGCCTGATATAGATTAAAGGGGTAAATTGATTGGCCTGATATAGATTAAAGGGGTAAATTGATTGGCCTGATATAGATTAAAGGGGTAAATTGATTGGCCTGATCTAGATTAAAGGGGTAAATTGATTGGCCTGATATAGATTAAAGGGGTAAATTGATTGGCCTGATATAGATTAAAGGGGTAAATTAATTGGCCTGATATAGATTAAAGGGGTAAATTGATTGGCCTGATATAGATTAAAGGGGTAAATTGATTGGCCTGATCTAGATTAAAGGGGTAAATTGATTGGCCTGATCTAGATTAAAGGGGTAAATTAATTGGCCTGATATAGATTAAAGGGGTAAATTAATTGGCCTGATATAGATTAAAGGGGTAAATTTCTCTTTTAGTATTTTAAAATCATTGATAACTTAATCTTAAATAAAAAACATTAATTTATAAAAGTTGTTTGAGCATCCTGTAATGCTCACTAAAAGTTGATTTTTTAATATTCCAAATATGCAGCCCAACTAAATGCTTTCAATGTATACTAATATAAATCAATCAATGAATATATATTTAAAATTACAGAAACATACCTTTGCTTCCTTATCCCCTCCATCTTCCCCTGTCATTAGTGATTCATCCAAAACCTTTTCTTTGAGAGTCCTCTTTGCCTACATTTAGAAAAAATGAACAATGTTGATCACCATATACATTCAACTAATCTTTAGTTTAGTAATTTGCTATTTATAAACGCTGACGGGAGATTATTCAATATTGCCCGACTTAAAGCCAAGACCAAAATAAGGAAGAATTTGCTGCGCGAGCTCTTTTTTGCAGACGATGCCGCCTTAATATCCCACACAGCAGACGGCCTGCAGAACCTTGTATCCAGCTTCTCCGCTGCCTGCAAAGAGTTTGGCCTGACCATGAGTATAAAGAAAACCAACATTATGGCACAGGATGCTGCCTCTCTCCCGACTATCACCATTGACGACTGCAACCTGGATGCTGTTGACAGTTTTACTTATCTGGGATCAAACATCTCGAGCACCCTCTCACTGGAAGATGAGATAAGTAGCAGGATAGGGAAGGCAGCAACTGTTATGGCTAGACTGTACAAAAGAGTCTGGTCCAATGCCAAACTCACAGCAAGGACTAAGCTGCAGGTATACCAGGCCTGCGTACTGAGCACACTCCTCTATGGATGCGAGTCTTGGACCACCTATACCAGGCATGAAAGAAGGCATAATAGCTTCCACCTCAGATGCCTGCGCCGCATCCTAGACATCAAATGGCAAGAGAAAGTCCTGGCTCAAGCAAGCATGAGTAGTATTGAAGCAATATTAAGCCAAAGACGCCTCCGTTGGCTTGGACACATCAAGAGGATGCAAAGTGGTCGCATACCCAAGGATGTGCTCTACAGCAAGCTGGCGACAGGGAAAAGGTCGGTTGGTCGGCCATGTCTCAGATACGTGGACATATGCAAGAGAGACATGAAAGTAGCCAACATTGATATACAAAACTGGGAAAACCTGGCAGAGGATAGGTCCATGTGGCGGGCTATAGTGAAAGAAGGATCACTAAGAGCAGAGGAGCAAACTAGGGCAGAAGCAGTCGGGAAAAGAGCGAGGAGAAAGGCCAGGAAACACTGCCCCACTGCTTTCGTGTGTGTGTCATGCAGAAGAGACTGCCACTCAAGGATTGGTCTCATCAGCCACACCAAGAGCTGCAGATAATAAAGATAAATCTATCGTCTTTCGTAGACGGACAGATGCCATACCATACCAAACGTATTTATTTATAAATAAATTTATAAAATTTCAAATTTAAACAAAATAGAAGAACCTGTTATAGTTATAAATACAGCCGAAACCGGTTAAGTCGACGGCGTTGGGGTATGAAAAAATGGCGTCGAGATAACCGATGATCGAGTTAAAACGAAAACCAATATGGCGGTTTTAACATATAAAATATTAACATGTGCTTGAAATTTCTTTATGTACATGATTAATTAGTTAGTGTTAATTAGTGATGGGGCGATTAATCGGAATCGTATCGGAACCCTAACATTTCTTCACTCTTTCCTAAGGTTGTAATGACTGTTCGTTTTTAAGGACCGTTTAAAATTTAAATATAACCATGGTTCCCACTCAGGAAAACGGGAAAAAAGTCGGGAATTCTTAAAAAACTTTTCTCGGCCTTGAAAGTCGGGAAAAGTTATGACTAATCGGGAATTTTTATATATATATTTATGCCGAAGTAAAGGACTTTGATTACGTCTCTGTCATGTTTCAATTCCATTTAATAAAAAAAAAGTTACCAGTTTATAATTGTCTGAGCATGCGTTAAAAGGTCAAATTTTTCGCTTCGCCTTGTCCCATGCCGTGTGTGGCATGGCATGTCACAGCCGCTCCCGTTTGCCATCGAATCAGCAATTTTATAAAAAAAATAAACAAATCAATATGGTAATTTTAAGTTTAATGCTTTTGGACTTGCAAGATATCTTTTACTTATCAGAACGCTCTCGAATTTCCTCAGTCAATCAAACTTGTAATATAAATAAAACTATTGCGGCCTTGACCGTTGATCACAGCACGCTGTGGGCTGTGTGTTAGACCTCGGCCGGCAACTAAGTCTAAGCGAATTTTTAAAAAAATCATTCCTTATCAGAATTCGACCTACAAAAGTGATGACGTGTATATTAATAATATTATATAAATGTACTGGAATATTAAGAAAATGATTTGATTTCATCGTCACGCGCGTGTTAGTCACAGTCACATATCTTACTGGTAACAAAGCAACAACAAACTTTTAAAAGAATAATAATTTTTTATTTAATTATATAAAAACCACCGTCGATTCTCGATACAAACCTTTATTTTCATATCTTAAAAAAAAATGATTAATGCATCAGAAAATGAATTAAGTTTAATAATAATATAACATGCACTGCGAAATAATGACGATTAACGACCTCTAACGCAATTTTCCAGTACCTCGGGTGAATACATACTCCATGGATACACGTCGAACTAATAATTTACACACGCAAAACATCCAGTAATTTTTATTGAAATCTCGTAGAATCACACAATAGCCGGAAGTCTCGAAGAAAGCGAGATGTCAACACTGTTTTGAACTAAAAATGCCAGAGTGCATTGCTAGGCGAACCGACGAGGATCGAGCTAACCAACGTTAACCCTTTGAGCCCTGCCCACCTGTGCCTATTTTTACCCTCTGCCTGGGCTCCTGAGCAGTTTATGCCTATTTCGCAATATATCATGATTGAGTGACCACTGAGGAAAAACCGTCAAAGATAACAACATGAAATTGAACATACAAGTAAAAGAATAGGTCTACCTGAACTCTAGCGCCAAAATTCAACTTTAGTATGCCAGTCGATCCAGCAGGTGCTCCCTCTCTTTATACACAAGTAGCGTTCACACTGGGTGCAGCGAACTGAAGACTTGACAGCTTTGACTGGGTACTCCGACTTATGACTTGACAGCTTTGACTGGGTACTCCGAGTACGGTACATGAGGGTTGTCTTTTTTGAATTTGTTAAATTTATAAGAGCATACAGCACACAGATGGTTTGTGCTATCATTTTGAGGAATTTCAGGCATGTGAAGTCCCACGTTCTGGAGTCGTACAGGTGCATCTGGATGGCGAGCTATTCTCTGCACCGCACTGGCCCGGTATCCACCTACTAAGTCCAAAGAGTACGGATCCATGAACTGTCTGAAACTGAATTTTTTTTGCTTTCTGGGGGCAGATGGTTTGAAATGTTACAAAAGCATTGTAGACAGCCCACATCACAAATTTTATGAATAGCCTCCTTGGCCAGCGGTGGTGTCGACGTGTGCGGTGTAGTCGAGTTATTTGATCGTTTTTATCCATATCTCCCATGAAATGGTTGTAATCTTTGACTAATCCGTACCTCCCATGAAATGGTTGTAATCTTTGACTAATCCGTACCTCCCATGAAATGGTTGTAATCTTTGACTAATCCGTACCTCCCATGAAATGGTTGTAATCTTTGACTAATCCGTACCTCCCATGAAATGGTTGTAATCTTTGACTAATCCGTACCTCCCATGAAATGGTTGTAATCTTTGACTAATCCGTACCTCCCATGAAATGGTTGTAATCTTTGACTAATCCGTACCTCCCATGAAATGGTTGTAATCTTTGACTAATCCGTACCTCCCATGAAATGGTTGTAATCTTTGACTAATCCGTACCTCCCATGAAATGGTTGTAATCTTTGACTAATCCGTACCTCCCATGAAATGGTTGTAATCTTTGACTAATCCGTACCTCCCATGAAATGGTTGTAATCTTTGACTAATCCGTACCTCCCATGAAATGGTTGTAATCTTTGACTAATCCGTACCTCCCATGAAATGGTTGTAATCTTTGACTAACTGAGGCATGTTGATCTGAATGAGAGATCCATCTTGACATCTGCGATTAGCTGTGTCAACAATGTTAGCTGTGTCAACAATGTTAGCTGTGTCAACAATGTTAGCTGTGTCAACAATGTTAGCTGTGTCAACAATGTTAGCTGTGTCAACAATGTTAGCTGTGTCAACAATGTTAGCTGTGTCAACAATGTTAGCTGTGTCAACAATGTTAGCTGTGTCAACAATGTTAGCTGTGTCAACAATGTTAGCTGTGTCAACAATGTTAGCTGTGTCAACAATGTTAGCTGTGTCAACAATGTTAGCTGTGTCAACAATGTTAGCTGTGTCAACAATGTTAGCTGTGTCAACAATGTTAGCTGTGTCAACAATGTTAGCTGTGTCAACAATGTTAGCTGTGTCAACAATATTAGCTGTGTCAACAATGTTAGCTGTGTCAACAATGTTAGCTGTGTCAACAATGTTAGCTGTGTCAACAATATTAGCTGTGTCAACAATGTTAGCTGTGTCAACAATGTTAGCTGTGTCAACAATGTTAGCTGTGTCAACAATATTAGCTGTGTCAACAATGTTAGCTGTGTCAACAATGTTAGCTGTGTCAACAATGTTAGCTGTGTCAACAATGTTAGCTGTGTCAACAATGTTAGCTGTGTCAACAATGTTAGCTGTGTCAACAATGTTAGCTGTGTCAACAATGTTAGCTGTGTCAACAATGTTAGCTGTGTCAACAATGTTAGCTGTGTCAACAATGTTAGCTGTGTCAACAATGTTAGCTGTGTCAACAATGTTAGCTGTGTCAACAATGTTAGCTGTGTCAACAATATTAGCTGTGTCAACAATGTTAGCTGTGTCAACAATGTTAGCTGTGTCAACAATGTTAGCTGTGTCAACAATATTAGCTGTGTCAACAATGTTAGCTGTGTCAACAATGTTAGCTGTGTCAACAATGTTAGCTGTGTCAACAATATTAGCTGTGTCAACAATGTTAGCTGTGTCAACAATGTTAGCTGTGTCAACAATGTTAGCTGTGTCAACAATGTTAGCTGTGTCAACAATGTTAGCTGTGTCAACAATGTTAGGGTCATGACAAGTCGAGAGAAAATTGATAGGCTTTTTGTCATTCCACACCATAGCCACAATCCCATCTTTACAGCGAAAATCAAAATCACCTCTGTTCTTCATTTTTTTCATTTTTAGACACTTAGGGTATTTCTTTCTACTTGCCAGTGCTGTTCCAGCAGCCAGTGTGTTGTGCACTGTTAGCAAAAACTTGAAAGATCTACACTGTTATAGTATCTGTCCATGACTAAAATGTGCCGCTTCCCATCAGCTTCAGCAGACGTCAAGAGGCGGTTTACAACATTTCCTGTAATCCCAATTCCATCAATTTCTTGTCTAGTTCTTCCTGTATAGATTTCAGCCCCAAGAATATAGCCAGTTTCTCCTTCACAAATAACAAATGACTTCACCCCAAACTTTGTCGGTTTATCCTTTATGTACTGTTTGATAGCAAATCTATTCTTCAAAGGAATCATAGCCTCGTCCAAACTCAAATGTTGTTTTGGTTGGTAGTAAAAGCGAAATTTATCTAAGAGAAAGTTGAGGAAAGGTCTGACTTTGTAGATGGCATCTGTTTTATCAACTTGCTCATCCATTTCGTCAACAACATGGAGAAATGACCAAATTGAGAGCCATCTGTCTCTCGACATTACTTGACGGAAGCCGGGCGTTTCTGATATAAAGTTCTGGCCATCAGATTCCCAGTATTCTCTGTATTGGGGCTTGATTACTGTGGTTTCCATCTGCAGCCTCAAACCTAAAAATGCTTTAGCCTCTTCTAATGTCAAAGATTCTTTGAATTTCTTCCCGTTGTAATAATTAGGTATCGCTTCCTTTATTTGGGTTGCCCGCAAGTTTGTTTTGTCAACAAAGTTGTCCCAAAATTCGTTGTCCAGGAAAAGGCTAATAAAGTCAATAGCACGAGAGTTTTCATTAAAATGTGCAGGAAGATTTTTAGGTCCACAGCCTGAGTCATCAAAGTGAGTCTCATTGGCAAAATATTGTTTATTCCAACCATCTTCATTAGCTGGACCTAAATTTACATTACCTAAGTCAGGTAATCATTATCCCCATCTAATTCTGACAAATCTTCAAAAAAATCAATAACTTCTTGTGTTGAGAACAAGGAAGTACGTTTACGTTTTGTCCCATATGGACCAGGTTGAGGCTCGTCACGATTCATGATCACAAAATTAAAAATTTTCGTCACAAACTCAATGTAAACACACGTTCAACAAGGAAGCAGACATCTTTGATAAAGTAATAACCTAAGCACGCACAACAAAACATCTGATTGGCTGTTAAAGGCAAGACTAAACCAATCCATGTAGCTGTACTATAGCGAAACCGCTATACCGGTGGCGAGGTCTATGAAGCGATTACTGCTACACCGGTGTACCGGTGGTGAGGGCTCAAAAGGTTAAGTTGCAAATTTGGCCCTCTTTTGTGCTCGAGGTATTAGGTTTTGGCGACTTAGAAAAATCTAATTAGCTGATGAGAAAATGCTAAGACAAACAGAGAATTTGGCGGTTCCAATAAAAAACGTCGAGTTAGTGGGGATGGTCGAGCTAACCGAGCTCGAGTTAAGTGGGTTCGACTGTATATAAAAAGTTTTGAAGACTTTTTATATAATAATGAATGATAAATTATGCGCGTATATTCTTTAATTAAACTTCAGTTAAATCAAATTTTACATGTGAATGGTGCACAAAGAGACATTTAAATTAGAACTGTTTAAAAAAGAGAAGAAATAAAGAACCTCTTCTATTTCTCTATATTCTTCTTGGAGTTTTCTTTGGTGTTCCTCGGAATCAAATCCATTCCATGTGTCTCTTTTTCCATCATAATCTAATTTCATTACTGGTATCAGATGCTCATCTGGAGCTATTTTCTCTCCTGTGAATTTCGCTCCAATTTTTCTGGGACGCTGCAAAAATTTATATAAGTGTCAATTAAATTTAAGGTCTGAGGATAATATGTTTTTAATACTGTACATTAAGCATACAAAAATCAAAGCAAAAACATAATACTAAAATACATACTTCCAGACAGTCTTTTTTTGAGTGAGTCATGGCACCACAATTCTCACACGCTCCTTTTCTATATTTTACAGCTATAGGTCCCTGAAATCATTATTACAAAATTTCTGGATAATGCCTATACATTTAAATGTTATAAAAATATAATAAAAATAAGGATAGTTTTATTAGGATAATAAATGTAGTTCATTTTAGTTAAAATAACATCAAAACTTTATAAACCCAATTTTTGTTTTGATATTTAATCAAACTTAATTATTAACGTAATTACCTCTTTGACACCCTTTTTGAAAGACACACCCAAGGGAGCATATTCCGGTATTTTTTCTGGCTGCTGTCGTTGATGTTTCAATGTAGCAGTCTCAGCACCAAAGTACCAGGGAGCTTGCATGATGTACTGAGGGATGTGAGGGTTGATATCTCTTTAAAAAAAAAGGAATAGTTTATCAACATGAATTATTTATCCTAAAATAAGTTTGCTTGCATTTGAAATTCCTTAATTTATTTTATGTAGTAAGTGAGCAAGAAAAATATAATATAAAAATATATCAATACATTAGAAGTATTTCTAATAACTGAAAGAGTTTTTAAAATGAATAAAATGTGCACTCACTTTCCTTCTTCATCTTTCATGGCTGGAGCTGTACCAGCTTTTCTCATTTCCTCAAGCTCACGTTGCTTCTTCCATTCTTCTCGTGACTGCTTCTTGGGCTCATCATCATCTATTCCCATTTCATTTTCAGCTTTTAGTTTTCTTGCCACCAGCGAGGGTGGCATATTGGGTTGGAATGACATGATAATAGGGTAGCTGGAAGTGGCAGAACAAATATTTAAGCTTGTTTATTTATCATGAAATCAACCATTCTATGTCTTGCATATCTCTGCAATTTATATAAAGCTTGGATTTGTCAGTCAAATTGTTATTTTTATTGGCACTTTATGAGGTGCCTACACCCCCTTTTAAATGGGGGAATCACCAATGCTACAATAAATTCAATTATTATGCATATTAACATTAAAATAATTAATAATTAATATGGAATTAATTAAATAATATACTAAATTAAGGTGACTAAACACTGCATCGTTGATATAAATACCATAATGTGAATGGTTACCAATGACAACTATTCTGCACAAAGCACATTAAGTTATATAATAATATTAACTATGCAGTGTTTAGACAACTTAAATTTAATTAACCAGAGCCAAAGTTGAAGGTTTAAAAACAGTTCCTAATTTGTATTTATATATTTTTGATTAGTAGGATTCATGATTTCAAAAGCTTCTACTGTACTTCTATTTCTATATTATGTTCCGTGATACAGGTCCACCGAACTACATGGTTTAGTAAGTAATTTCATTAATACCATACTGCTACACAGCTAACATTAACAGAGGCCTTGACAGTTTTATTTTAAACTATTTTAAGTGCTGATTAGTGTGTGTGTGCAAAATAATAAACTTGGTGCAAAGTTGTATAGCATCTATTTTTTGTGTTTACAATTTAATTGCTCTTAAAGTAAAAACAGATATAGCTTTGAGGCCTTTATATTTTAAAAAGAAAATACTTTTAACTTAAATCATGGATCTATAATTTCATAAATTATAATTCAGACATTATATGACAGGTAAATAAAAGCGATTTTTATTTGTATTACTAAAATTACTTATTTACCAAAAACTAAATACCAAAACATCCACTAGTCTACAAACAGCTTCTAATCATTTCTTGAGGTAGCCTACTATCCTGTCTGTCTTACAACAAGATCCATCTTTATAACACATTTTCTTTGTTGATACTTTGTCCATCATTTGCATATGATTTAAACATCATGTAAGCGTGCATAAATGTAATTCTTTTAGTTTATTAAGTTTTATAGTGCTCATTAGGCTGAATCTACGTCCCATTTTAAAATTTATGAAAGAAAAGTAGAAGAAAGACATGCAATATAATGGCAATGTCCATGAAATAGTTCATCAATCATGAAAAATCTCTTGAAGAAAGTCTGCATCAAACAACTTTTCATTTTTCAATCCTTTATATTAATAGCGCGTTGCTTGTCCGTTTGTTGCAAAAACTTTGGATCAATTTTTAACCCACATCCCGGTATCCCATCTAGCTGAAATTTTGCAGGCGACGATAAAAATGATCTATCAAAATTTCACATCGATCGAATATACTGTAATTCAATTAATGAATTTTTAGATTATCTTTATGTCTCTTTGTAGCGTGTAAATCTTTATGCTAGTCTGTCGCGCGGTGCGTATTATATTGAACATATTTTTATAATATTTTCCTGATCTGTAAATGTTTATGCTAGTCTGTTGTGCGGTGCCTATTATATTGAACATACCTTAGCCTTAGCTATGTCTCATATTTAAGGATTTATAGTCAAAAACTTTGTTTTTTACTGGGTTTTTAAAAAATGTTAACAAGATTGTAAGTTATGATGGTAATCCTGCAGTTTCTACACGTATATTATTTCACAGCGAAATTTAATTTTCTCGTGAGAACTTACGTTTTTAATTTATTAGATGCAATATTAAACGTTGTATTTCAGCTATTACAGCGCTAATTTGTAAGTCTTTTTCATTTCTAAGGCATTTTTTCGGCTCTCTGTAAATGGTCTGGTCGTGATGCAACCATTTTGTTTATCCATCAGTCTACTTGCCGGATTGTCCCAATAAGATGCCAAATGGAAATTTCTCACTTACAAACCAACAAAATAAGAATTAAACATCTAGAAACGAAATAAAAAATGAAATTTTCTTTAAAATATTTATTCATCTTCGGAGAACATTTAAATAGATGAAAAATACCTTTTAAAAAACATTTTCAGTCAGTAAATTAATTTTAGCATGGGTCAAGCCAGGTAAAAAAACATCTGGCAAGCAGTTTACTAGGTAAACAAAATGGACGTATCGTGACCAGATTATGTATTATATAGAGCCGATAAAATGCCTTAGAAATGAAAAAGACTCACAAATTAACGCTTTTTTAATAGCTGAATTACAACATATATGATAATGCATTTAATAAATTAAAAAAACGTAAGTTCTCACGAGAAAATTAAATTTCGCTGTGAAATAATATACATGTAGAAACTGCAGGATTACCGTTATGATAATGATCAATAAGTTTAGGCAGAATATCTTAGTAGTTTTCAAAGAAACTATTGCTGCAAGATGTTCTAGAAAAAAATAAAAATATGAAATGTTGACCCAAACTGATATCGTAATATTAGCCATTCCATCAAGTTGCTACCACCAAGTCAACAAAAGTTGAGAGAGAGTCAGAGAGCCATTTGACATTAACTTTCTTTATTTCATTCAGTGCTTATTGAAATCTATACTATGAGATTATGGGCATGGGATTACACTAATTACAGCTAATTAGACTTAGTCACTTAGACTTAAGTAAACTGTGCCCTTCATTTTCATACCTATTTAACAAAGTGAACACTTCTAATATAAAAAAAACCGCAAAATTGTTTCACTATAATTACTATAAATCCCTTATAAATGAGACATAACTAGAATTATTGATCATGTTCAATATAATACGCACCGCGCGAGACAGACTAGCATCAACATTTACTATTTACATATTGTGGGACCAAGACTTGTAGCAAAATAAAGGTAAAATCATTTACCAAAATACTATAAAAATAACAATGAATTTTTAAAAAATATGCCTACAATTATATGGCAGAGTGAATTGAAATGGTGTTAATTTTTTCTTGGACACATCCACTTCTCAACGATAATAAGACGAAATTGTAAACATTCAACCGGATATGAAGATGTACAAATTTTATGTAGAAATACCATGAGTAGTTAAATAGACACTTTTGTTTTTAACTGCTTGAACTGTACGTATTTTTCAGTCCCATTATTTATGTTTGGCGTTAAAATCATTCTTTTATTTTTATATCTTGAAACCTTGCTTTTTACTTCTATTCAATAATGACGCAATGCCAAAAGTAATTATTATTTATACGCTTTCAGGTGTTTGTATTTAATTACTTTCATAGCTATCCTCTACCTCTGGGGACCCGTCAAATAGAAGGTGGAGGAAGGGAGAATATTTTTATAAAAATAAAATATAAATAATAAATATAATTAACTAACTAGTGTATTAGTTTAGTATTACCCGTCAAAAATGACGGAAGTTTTCAAAATAAATATATTTTCAGCTGAAATCTATTTATTTTGAAAAAATACACATCATAATAAAAAAATAATGTTATACAGAACTTTTATTTATTTCTATTTTATTCATTTATTTCCCTATGAACAATTTTATGCGGCCGTTCCAAAAGAGTTCTTTTTTGGTGCACTGCTTTCTAAAATTAGTAGCGTCACGGACAGACATCACAGACAGACGTGACAGAGATTGCAAATTATGTATATTGAATATTGATAATTTAATTATTATTAATAATTTTCATAATTTTATAAAATATACTTGTCGTCGGCATCCTTCCGTCTCGCAAGACGATGGTGTATCACCGATGGGTTGTGCTGCATTTCCTTGTGTGGCTGTACAGTCCTATCCTTGAGTGTCAGTCTTTACCACAGCTTTTGCGCACAAGGTGACAAGTTATTTGCTTCCCAATGTTTTGGCCTTTCTCATACTCCTAGCTGGGCTAGCTCCTCTATCTGTAGTCTGTAGCCTCCTCCATCCTTGGCTCCTCGGCTACTATGACGCCCTCTTTTACAACTTTGTGCCACGTAGATCGGTCTTCTGCCTTACACTCCCAGTCACTTGTGCATATTCTTGCTGCTTTCATGTCCCTCTGGCAGACATCTTTAAATCGCAGATGTGGGCAGATGTCTTTCCTCTTTCCCGATGCCAGTTCTCCATATAGGTATGGGAGGTCCTTGGGGATGCGACCAGGGCTCATTCTTTTTACATGTCCTAGCCATCTCAAGCGTCTTTCACTAAGGATTGAGAGCATGCTTTGGGTATTGGCATGCATCAGGACCTCACTATTTGGCACTTTGTCCTGCCATTTATTGCCAAGGGTGCGACACAGTCACCTCAAGACTCAAGTGGAAGCTCTTAAGCTTGCACTTATGGGATGTTTAAGTGGACCATGTCTCGCTCCCGTATAGATAAATGGTCCATGTCTCGCTCCCGTATAACTAAAATATACTATACTATTTATTATATAGAATAGCATATAGTTATATAGTATAGTATTATAGTTACAATGATCTGAAAATTATTTGACCATGTAACTCGTCTGTTTAAGGCCTCAAACTCACATCACATGTCCAATGTCATGCTTCTTTTATTTCCAAAGTTAATACAGTCCTTACATTCCATCTGTTTCAGAAATAGCTACATTAATTGATTTTTTTGGGGCTATTATATAGATAGACTGTAAAGTCTGTCAAATTTACAGCCTTGATGTTAAGAAAGTTTGAATACAGAAGAAAAAAAACAATGGAAATCTTTAACTTTAAGTTAGTCCAAACTGGGATAAAAAAAATCGTTAATTAATAAAAAAAATAATTTGGCACAGTTTTGTATGGAAGTCAAAGTTTGCGTCATTTAAACTGGTTCTACTGCAATAAAATTTATATACAAAGAATTGTCTATATCATATATCATTTGAAATATTAATACATTGAGAGTGGTAGCTCAGTATACGTCTGCTTTGGAATAAGTACAACTTTTTATATGTCCTGTTTTGCTTGGTATACAACCTTTGTTTTGAATACGACCCAGGTGCTAGATCTTTTAAGAGTAAAAATGATGCATTCGTAACTTGTGTGAATCACTGCACACTGTGCGATACTCTTGTGTGTTAGTACGGCTGTTGCTACCGTATAGTGAATGACTCGTGCAATGTCTGTTAATTGTCACATGATTTTGTATTTTTCTTGTAAATTTTTAGTAAATTCATTAACCATGAGTTCTATGAAAGTAAATGAGAGGAGCCAAGCAACGAAAAAAATGTTTAGATTGATCATGAAGGTGAAAAAAGAGATTGTTGAAAAGACATTATTAAATGGGAAAATGTTGTGAAGGGGGTGAAACTGATTACAAAACAAAGATCAAGAATATTAGAGCATGTTCAAAAATTGCAATTTATCTGGATAAACAGAATAGTAGAAAAAAAATAGTTCTAAGTTTTTTTATTTATGTATTTTAGTATTAAGCATTGTTTAAATTATTTTATACAACCACGTCAATAAATGTGATACATGTATATGTAAATAACAATATGTCATTTTTTTCCCTGGGACCTGGGAATGTATTAATCATTTTCTCTTTATTTCTTATGGGAAAAATATTTTTGGTATACGTTCAAGGGTCTGGAACAGATTAAGGACATATACTGAGGTACCACTGTATGTAACTTTTGTTTTGCAATCATTACTATAAAAGGTTTGTATTGAGATCAGATATTTCTCTTTTACTAAAATTTACTGTTAAAGTATTAAAGTACAATGTAGTTTTAATACAGATAATACATCATGTCAAATATTGCAATTTAAAAGTAAAATCTTTTGATAATCTAAAATTGGGCTAAATCTGTGATTTAGAAAGATCTACTTGTTGAGTTTTTAAACAGCCATAGATCTCTATACATATAAGACACATTTGTTGTCTGTCTGTCTGTCTGTCTGTTCCCTAATAACTCAAGATCCAGACAACCAAATAACGTGAAATTTGGTACACGTACACAAAATTATACCGGAAAGGTTATTAAACAGGTTTCGTTCCATATATATAAGATACTGGGGGCCGGGGGCCAGAAATTTAGTTTTTCCTTATATGAGCTATATAAAATAAAAATTATTGAAAATTAAGACGTAAAATAATGACGCAAAATAATAAACATTTTGGTGTCGAGATTAACAAGAAGGCGACTATCGCCATAACATAAATTTTTTGTTGTTGTTGTTGTTTTTGTTGTTGTTGCTGTGTATTGTTGCTGTTGTTTTTTGTGTGTTGTTTTTGCTGTTGTTGTTGTTGTTGTCCACATCCCTTGCCCTGCAACGACAATGTCCTTCATGTTGTTGTTGCTTTGTTGTTGTTGCTGTTGTTGTTTTGTTGTTGTTGCTTTGTTGTTGTAGTTGTTGTTTTGGTTTTGTTGTTGTTTTGTTTTTGTTGTTGTTGTTGCTGTTGTTCTTAAACCCGGGAAAAGCCGGGTACTTGCCCCTAGTATATATATATTGGAAACAATATCTTGCTTTAGATTATATTCTGACCAAGGGTAGTTAGAAATTTGTCTTAGTAGTAGTAGATGAATGATCATTACTCCAAATCCAAATACACTAACTCTTGACAAAGTTTTATTAATTTTAGAAATTAATTGATTATATTATGACATGAATATAAAGTAGTGAATTGTTTCCCCTTTGACAACAATAAAATTTATTGAAGCACACCCCCACGATATGTGTGGGAATTGAAAAAATCTCAAGTTTGAATTTTACTGCATCTTAACATGTCTCTATGGATACATTTAATTGTAAGACTTCACATTATAACAAGTTTTGCATAAATGATAATTTTGTTATCTCAAAGGTAAAACTTTCCTGTCTAAGAACTACATTTGGCCTTCTTTTGTGACATTTTGTTAGCCATAGTGTTCAAGTTCCAAGGTAACATTAGTGTAAATTTTAAAAAAACAACTTTCATCACTGATATGTACTTTTATTGTTCTATCTAAATGAGTATTTTTTAAAATCTTAATTTTAATTCATAAGACTTTTCTAAAATCAATAAGAAAACACTCCAGAAATTCCAGAATAAATTATGGTAAAGCAATGACTGTATTAAAATCTATGTTGAAATAATTTAATGTTTCTATTTGTTTCTAGGTGCAATGGCACAAATAATAAATAAATTGATCGTTTTATATAGCTCTGTATCCCAGTAAGGAACTGGGCTCAAAGCGCTTTACATGAAGGTATAAACATACATATAAGTAATAAATTAGCATTCATACCATAACAACCACATTAATTACAGTAAATAACACACACACACAAAACCCCTTAAAAATCAAGAGAATATTATTTTTAAAAAATTAACAGTTGTTCAGTGGAAGATCTTAAAAATTAAATGGTTTTAAAATATGCCATATAAAAAGATAAAAGAAAGGAAAGCTATAAAAATGGTATTGCCCAGATGGAGAATCTACAAGTCTACAAGGCAATTCTATGGAAAACATGAAAGATGGACATAAACAGAGAAAATGAGAGAATAATAAATAAATGGAACCAGCTAGGAAAGATAGCAGTTAATGGGAATGATCTTATTACCTCCAGGAGCTAATGAATCAATGGAAAAAAAAAGTTATTATGCTCTAACTGTAGAGCAGTCAATTGTTTTGAAAACATTAAATGCGTTAATTCTTTCAGCTCAGTTATTATTTTGTACTAAGCCTTTGATGTAATTTTTATGTGATTAATTTCATGTCAAATTTTATATTAACTTAAAAATTAAACTACATAAAGGAGGAACATTTTTCCCCCCGGGGGGTTTTTACTATTAAGTATACAAGCTTGCTTTGATAAATCATCTGCCAAATTATTTATGTCAAACTAAGCCTTCACCACTCTTGCTTTTTAATTGGCACAAAATTCATGACTTTTATTATCTTTCAGACTCATTTCAATGGCATTCTCTGATCTGAGTGTTAACAGTGGAGATAAAGGTCTAATTAATCTACGGCTAAATCAATTAACAGGAGACAATGGAAAAACAAATGATATCTATGTGTGTGGGCTAAATAAGAACTGTAAAGAACATATTATTTATTTTGGAGGAGATGTTCAGGTAAGAATTCTTATGACACAAAGTTATAAACTGTATATTAAGTTTATGCATTTCATTATTTTTGTGTGTATCCTGAATGTAAAATGCTAGTGACTCACTATGCCATTCTTTTAATTTCAGGATTACCCAGAAAATATGGAGCGCCATCGTGACAATAAACGATACGTTAAATGGAACACAGAGAGCACCGCTGCCCTGATAAATGGCAAATTTCCTTCGTCTTTAGTCTTTGTTATCAAGCCCACAAAGATGCACTTGATGACATTCGCAGTCTATTCAAATTTCTTTGAGGCAAATGATTTTGGGAGCCCAACACATTCCAGGGACTTTGGAGCCATTAAACACTTGTCATGTCTTTACAGGTCAGCCTTAAAGGCAGTGTACCAGGAGTGTGAAGTAATATCTGCCAGCCGTGTTCCTATTCGGTTAATTGGGTTTAGTAAAGGATGCACAGTGCTGAATCAGATTGTGTTTGAACTGCACTTAGCTGAGGAGGATGCAGAGATCAATGATTTCATTAAGCTCATTGAAGCTTTTTACTGGTTAGATGGGGGCCACAGTGGTGGTCCTAATAACACGTGGGTTACTGATGATGAGGCTTTAAAACACCTTGCTTCACTTGAGAGGGACATTTTTATACATGTCTCTCCATATCAAGTTAAGGATTCCATGAGGAAGTGGATAGGACAGCAAGAGTTTAAATTCTACAAAAAGTTGGTTGGTTTTAAAGCGAAGGTTCATGAAAAAGAACATTTTGAGTCAGAAGCTGGCTGTATTGAAAATCATTTTAAAGTTTTGGAAGAATTCTAAAAAAAAATAATCTTAGAGGCTGAGAAAATACGGGTTATGTTGTTAGGTAAAATTATTTCCTTTCTTATTTAAACTTTGACTACACAGAGAGTTTTAAGGGTGAACAAATTTCAAAGGAAGTGTCGGTGATGTTTCTGTCACAATTATGGTGATGTTTCTGTCACAATTATGGTGATGTTTCTGTCACAATTATGACAATCATTTATGTATTATTAAGAACCAATAATTGGTGCTAATTGTCCTGATAATCTTTTTTATTTATTTTAATTTTAATGATTGTTTGTGTACCCAGAATTTCTTTCAAACGGTAAAGATTATTTATACATAGTCACACGGACAAACCTTTCTCCTACCGACTGTCGCTGGTTATTTGTCTAGTTTCACTGTCACTGGTTATTTGTCTAGTTTCACTGTCACTAGTTATTTGTCTAGTTTCACTGTCACTGGTTATTTGTCTAGTTTCACTCTCACTAGTTATTTGTCTATTTTCACCATCACTGGTTATTTGTCTAGTTTCACTGTCACTAGTTATTTGTCTAGTTTCACTCTCACTAGTTATTTGTCTAGTTTCACTCTCACTAGTTATTTGTCTAGTTTCACTGTCACTGGTTATTTGTCTAGTTTCACTGGTTATTTGTCTAGTTTCACTGGTTATTTGTCTAGTTTCACTGTCACTGGTTATTTGTCTAGTTTCACTGTCACTAGTTATTTGTCTAGTTTCACTGTCACTGGTTATTTGTCTAGTTTCACTGCCACTGGTTATTTGTCTAGTTTCATAATAGAAATCAACAAAGCAGATATTTTATTTGTATGATTTTACAACATGATGCTGTGAATAAAATATGTTTGAGAAATTTCTTGTTGTGGGTTGAAAACACTTAGTGGTATAAACCAATGTTTTGTAACTTGGTTGTGTTGCAGGGAGTAATCAAATATTTTTTCTGATGACTTCCCCTTCAAGAGAAGATATATTTAGTTTTACAAGTAAATTTTCTTATTGACTTTAAATTAAAGCATTATATAAATGCAGTGGCGTAGCTGGGCGGAGGGGGCGGTCCGCCCCGGGCGGCACTCATTTTGAGGGCGGCGTTTAGGGCATTTGAAAAGTAAGCCATTTCCAACAACCACCCTTTTTCTTTTGAAGGGGGAAAACCAAGGTGAAACAAAAATGTTCTTAATTTCGAGTCTTAATTAACGGATTCGCGCAACATTTGTTTGATTGCATCGTTTTTGTTATAACTAACACAAAACCGTTCAAAAATTTTAAATCGCTCAAAAAAGGTAGCGGTATACGTCACAGATGACGTTTATAGATGAAAACTACACACACACACACAAACTAAAAATAAAACAAACACCTCACCGCTCGGCCGAATAATATGTGCTATTAATATCGCCACGACAGTTTTTGCGTGAAAATTCCACATGTGCAGAATGATGCGCTAACAAGTACCTACATGGCATGGTGGTTCAAATATTTTGTTTAACTTACAAGTAGTAATTTATGTTACTGTTTCAGTTTTCAGAAAATTATTGTAAGGTAACTTACTAAAAATTAAATTTATTTTGTTTTTATTGTATTAAAGTAGCACACATCATTTTTTTCCCTCATTAAAATATGGTTATTCATTAAAAAAATTTACGCCTATCCAATTAAAGTCAAAGAAATGTGAAAATAATTTGAATTCGTCTATTTTATGGAAAATTATTAAGATTTATGGCAAGAACATGAAAATATTCAAAATTCTCCGTTAATAAACATCACAGTAGCAAAATAATTTCGAAAAAGACATACTTTAAATTTTCAAGCGTCTTGAAAAATTGTCATCTGAAGAAGTAACTAGTAAAGCGATATCAGTGATATCAGATGCTGGAATTTTACTCAGTTCAATGCATTCTTTTTCTTTTTAAAAAAATTAATGCAAACCCATTTCATGGACAGAAGCGTAACTGGGGTTTCCGCGCCCTTGAAAAATTTAAAAAATAGGTAGGAAAATGCTAAATTTGAAAAAATTGAAGGATTGGCCCTCGATTCCCTTGGCAACTGCCCCGATGCTAAGTCGTTGTTACCGTCATTGGTATGCCTCTGTTCATGGAACAAAGAGATGTGCTAATACAGATCACTTTTTTAGAGAGTTGGAGATATCAACTGAACGCGGAGTTAGAAGGAGGAAAAATTTGAGTGGGGAAAATTCATAAGATGGGGTTCTATCTTTAGAGCAAGAAGTCAACGATAAATGTTTTTTTATCCATTGATGGAATTATAAAAGAAAATAAAAGAACGCGCTGATCAGTTGCATGCCCTTGCAAGAAAATATTCGTATATAATACCGTATGTAACCTACTAAATAAAGAATTTGAACATCAAATAAATTTCTTTATTTATATTGATAAAGAAAAGTTCAATATTGAAAGAAAAAGGATCCATGTTTTTATCGCTGTACACTAAGCCGGTCTTAGCAATTGCGGGGCCCTATGCGGCTTAGTATGCGAAAAGGGCCCAGTTTGGGTAGGGATAAGGTATTAATAAGGATAATAAGTGAAAATTAAGATAGGTTGAGCCTATGAAAGTGCGGGGCCTACTGCGGCCGCATAGGTTGCAGTGGCCTGAGACCAGCCCTGGCTGTACCTACACTACAAGAAGAGCCATTATGTTAGAAAAACGTGGGAAAATGCCCCCTTATCTATTTAAATATATTCAACAGTATAGATTGGAAAATACTGTACCCAACATTATAATTTTGCTAAGAATGTTTTCAACAATTGCTATCTGTGAATCTAGTTGTGAAAGGAGCTTCTCCAAACTGAAGTTGATAAAAATTTTTTATCTTATTTCCATAATGAGTGACTACAAAATCTTGCAATATTGTCCATAGAACAAGATATTTAACTTTTGATGGCATAATACACGATTTTTCCACTATGACAGTTGTAAGTAAATGTATAAATAGGTTTACATACTAACGTATATCATTTCTCTGTTTATTAAAAAAAATTGATATATATTCATAAATAAAAAATAGAAGCATATTAATTTATTTTTTGGGTGTAAATTTGGAGTATGTTTTGTCTCATTTGTTGGGGGGGGGGTCTGCGACCTCATTAACTTTCTTGTGGCCTTTAAAAATATTTATATATTTATAAATGTGTATTTAAGGTATATCATTTTATGCGGCATCTTTTATTACTGCTTACATAATATGACGTCATAAAGCTCCCCACATAAAAGCTGTATTTTCTATTTGAAAATGAGCATGTTTCAAGTCATTTTTTTGTCATTTACATATCTTTTTAGTGTAACGCTGCACTGTAATATCGTAACACGCGTGAAGCCATGTAAAGCGTCATTAAATAAAGTGTCGGTAATCATTTATTTAAGTGGAACGTTTATTTAAAGTTGCGCGTTTTGATGTGACGTATAATGTGTGACTCCACTCCCCCCCAGGTGCGTGACGTCATTTATAGACGGCCCCTAAAAGGGCGGCAAAATTGGAGACCGCCCCGGGCGGCAAAAGTTCTAGCTACGCCACTGTATAAATGAATATTCACTATTTATAAATTTGTACCAGAGTCATGTCAATAATTTCCGTCTCATTGCATGTAGTCAGTGGCGTAACAACGACTTGGCATGGGGGCAGTTGCCAAGGGCGCCGAGGTTTAATCCTTCAATAATCAATAATTTATTTTCTATAATTTAGTATTTTCCCTATTTATCTAAATAATAATAATAATTAAAAATTAATTAGCCGCGAAAACCAAGTTACGCTTCTGCATGTGGTATAATCTAGAATAGATAGTTTAGTGCGATATTCTATAGAGTGGATACCAGTGAGGTAGACTTGTAGAGAGAGAGAGAGCTTGCATTAAGTATTAATATTAAGTGTGAATATTTTAAATTATGTACCATACAGACATAATTAATGTTTGAACTGTGCTAATAATGTCAAACTCAGATGTGCATTTCAAATCTGATCAGATGTCTTAGATAAATAACCACAAATGATTGTATAGTCTTAGAGTCTAGAAAGTGAAGAATGGTTTGAATATGTTCAAACTGTTATCTTCTATAACTTGGTTGGGGCAGTGGCGTCGTGAGTAGGGACAGTGGGGCAAATGCCCCAGGTGCCACTTTACCAGGGGTGGCTAATTCCTAGTAATTTTTATATAGTAAGGGGCCACCCTTATATATATATATATATATTTTTTTTTAATTTTTTTTAAAAAGTCCCATAACCTCGTGGTTATAACCACGTAGTCGTAGGGCTAGGGGGTTCCAATGTTTCCATTAGAACATTCTCGGGCTTGATAGATCTGGCGGCGCCCATCCCTCTCCAGGTCAGCCGGGGACTTTCTTAGCGTAAGTCATTCATCAACATTTTTATAGTGGCTTTAACGTGGAATCGATCCCACGCCCCTCAGCTTGTTAGGCGAGCGCACTATTGACTTCGCTATCCAGCCGCCACCCTTATATTACATACGCACAAACATCGTATTTTCGCCCCCTGCACCTGTTGCAGCCCGTACATTTTCGGGACACCCTCTAAGCCTACGTACAAATTCGCCCCCCCCCTTTTTTTTTGAAAAACTAATTTTAAGCAATAAATGACGTCACGCGCCTAAGGAGGGGGAGGGGGTCACGCATTTGTGACGAGGGTGAGGGGGTGTTAAAAATTTGACATCACATCAAAATACGCAACTTTAAAAAAGTTCCACTAGAATATTTGATTGCTTGCAATTTATTTAATGACTTTTCAATGGCTTCCAACGTATTAGTACGAAATTATAATTAGAGTTCAGCCTTACACTAAATAAATACTTAAATTATTTTTTTTAAAAAGTAATATGCAACATGCTAATTTTAAATTGCAAAATACGGCTTTTAAAAAGGCAAAGCCTTGTGACGTCATATTGAAATAAAATTTGGGGGGGGGGTCTATGTTTTTGTGACGAAATGTGACGGGGTTAAAAAATCGGGTGATTTCATTTATGGACGTCCCTATTTTTAAATCCTTTATATTAACTCGTGGCCGACCTTGCTTGCTTGCTTGCTTGTCGCCAAAACTTTTGATCGATTTTTAACCCACTTGCTCGCAAGATAGCGAGCTGAAATTTTGCAGGCAGTTTCGTACCGATGATAAAAACAATGTATCAAAATTTCAGATCGATCGCATGTACCGTAATTAAATTATTGATTTTTTAGATTATTTTTTTTATTCCTATGTATCATGCTATTTTTTGAGATAGAGCGTCGCGGTGCGTATTATATTGAACAACCTTTCTGTCGCGCAATAAGGTGCGCATTTTATTGACAGCTCTTTTTATAAACATATTCCTGATCGGTGGTGCGTGTTATATTAAACATGTTTTACGACACAACTTCAATTTTGTATTTCTGGATGGTCTGGCGCTGCGTGTTATAATGAACATTCTTTTAGTTACTTCTCATACGTAAAGGATTTATAGTCAAAAACTTGGTTTTTTACGGGTTGTTTTTATTAAATCCTTTATATTAACTCGTGGTGTCTGCGGCGGACCTTGCTTGCTTGCTTGCTTGTCGCCAAAACTTTTGATCGATTTTTAACCCACTTGCTCGCAAGATAGCGAGCTGAAATTTTGCAGGCAGTTTCGTACCGATGATAAAAACAATGTATCAAAATTTCAGATCGATCGCATGTACCGTAATTAAATTATTGATTTTTTAGATTATTTTATTTATTCCTATGTATCATGCTATTTTTTGAGATAGAGCGTCGCGGTGCGTATTATATTGAAAAACCTTTCTGTCGCGCAATAAGGTGCGTATTTTACTGACAACACTTTTTATAAACCTATTCCTGATCGGTGCGCATTATATTAAACACGTTTTACGACACAACTGCAATTTTGTATTTTTGGATGGTCTTGCGCTGCGTGTTATAATGAACATTCTTTTAGTTACGTCTCATACGTAAAGGATTTATAGTCAAAAACTTGGTTTTTTACGGGTTGTTTTTATTAAATCCTTTATATTAACTCGTGGTGTCTGCGGCCGACCGACCGACCGACCTTGCTTGATTGCTTGCTTGTCGCCAAAACTTTGGATCGATTTTTAACCCACTTGCTCGCAAGATAGCGAGCTGAAATTTTGCAGGCAGTTTCGTACCGATGATAAAAACAATGTATCAAAATTTCAGATCGATCGCATGTACCGTAATTAAATTATTGATTTTTTAGATTATTTTATTTATTCCTATGTATCATGCTATTTTTTGAGATAGAGCGTCGCGGTGCGTATTATATTGAACAACCTTTCTGTCGCGCAATAAGGTGCGTATTTTATTGACAGCTCTTTTTATAAACATATTCCTGATCGGTGCGCATTATATTAAACATGTTTTACGACACAACTGAAATTTTGTATTTCTGGATGGTCTGGCGCTGCGTATTATAATGAACATTCTTTTAAATTTTTATCGTACATAAAGGATTTATAGTCAAAAACTTGGTTTTTTACGGGATTTTCTTATTAAATCCCTTATATTAACTTCGCGGCCGTCTCTCTCTCTCTGTCTTGGGCTCGGCGGGCGGAAAAACAGAAGTCAAAAATGACCCACTTCCCATGATCCGATCGAACTGAAATTTGGCACACGGACCCGTCTAACCTAACAATGCATCGTATCAAAATTTCAGATCGATCGAACGTACCGTAATTAAATTAATGCATTTTTAGTTTATCCTTATATGAGGTATGTAATTTAAATTCACGGTTTGTTATTGTTTTTTTCCCACGTGAAATTTTGAGCTGACGCATTGAGGCGACCCAACGAAGCGACGGGCGCTTTTGTTTACATTTTACGTGTCACTCTGAGCTCGGTCAAGCGAATCGGTGACCAGACTTTTCCCCTCTCCCCCCACCCCTCCCCCACCCACCCCCACCCCCACCCCCCACACTAGGGTTATGATGCAAAGTTGAGTTAAGACAGATTCAGTCTGTAAATGTTTGAAAATAATCAATATTGTTAGTTATGTCTCATATGTAAGGGATTTATAGTCAAAAACTTTTTTTTTAAATCCCTTATATTAACTTCGCGGCCGTCTCTGTCTGTCATCATCTCTCTCATGGGCTCGGCGGGCGGAAAAACAAAAGTCGAAAATGACCCACTTCCCGTGATCCGATCGAACTGAAATTTAGCACACGGACCCGTCTAACCTAACAATGCATCGTATCAAAATTTCAGATCGATCGAACGTACCGTAATTAAATTAATGCTTTTTTAGTTTATCCTTATATGAGGTATGTAATTTAAATTCACTGTTTGTTATTGTTTTTTTTCTCCCACTTCCACGTGAGTTTGAGTTGACGCCGACCGTCGTGTTGACGCCAACCGTCGTGCCGACACCCCCTCACATCCCACCCCCATTTATTAAAGACAAGGGACATCACTCGGTGTCAGTCTGTAAATGTTTGAAAATAATCAATACTGTTAGTTATGTCTCATATATAAGGGATTTATAGTCAAAAACTTTGTTTTTACGGGTTTGTTTTTTACGGGTTTGTTTTATTAAATCCCTTATATTAACTTCGCGGCCGTCTCTCTCTCTCTGTCTTGGGCTCGGCGGGCGGAAAAACAGAAGTAAAAAATGACCCACTTCCCATGATCCGATCGAACTGAAATTTGGCACACGGACCCGTCTAACCTAACAATGCATCGTATCAAAATTTCAGATCGATCGAACGTACCGTAATTAAATTAATGCATTTTTAGTTTATCCTTATATGAGGTATGTAATTTAAATTCACCGTTTGTTCTTGTTTTTTTGCCACGTGAAAGTTTGAGCTGACGCATTGAGGCGACCCAACGAAGCGCTTTTGTTTACATTTTACGTGTCACTCTGAGCTCGGTCAAGCGAATCGGTGACCAGACTTTTCCCCTCTCCCCCCCACCCACCCCTACCCCCACCCACCCCTCCCCCACCCACCCCCTCCCCCCACCACTAGGGTTATGATGCAAAGTTGAGTTAAGACAGATTCAGTCTGTAAATGTTTGAAAATAATCAATACTGTTAGTTATGTCTCATATATAAGGGATTTATAGTCAAAAACGTTGTTTTTACGGGTTTGTTTTATTAAATCCCTTATATTAACTTCACCGGCGTCTCTGTCTGTCATCATCTCTCTCATGGGCTCGGCGGGCGGAAAAACAAAAGTCGAAAAATGACCCACTTCCCGTGATCCGATCGAACTGAAATTTGGCACACGGACCCGTCTGACCTAACAATGCATCGTATCAAAATTTCAGATCGATCGAACGTACCGTAATTAAATTAATGCATTTTTAGTTTATCCTTATATGAGGTATGTAATTCAAATTCACTGTTTGTTATTGTTTTTTTCCCACGTGAGAGTTTGAGTTGACGCGTTGACGCGACCCATCGAAGTACCGGCGTGCTTTTGTTTACATTTTACGTGTCACGCTGAGCTCGGTCAAGCGATCGGTGACCAGACTTTTCCCTCTCCCCCCCACAGGGTTATGAAGCAAAGTTGAGTTAAGACAGATTCAGTCTGTAAATGTTTGTCGCGTTTGAAAATAATCAATGCTGTTAGTTATGTCTCATATATAAGGGATTTATAGTCAAAAACTTTGTTTTTACGGGTTTGTTTTATTATAGTTTTTTGTAATATCGTGTTTTTAAATCTCTTATATTAACTTCACCGCCGTCTCTGTCTTGGGCACCGCGGAAAAATTAGAAGTCAAAATTGACCCACTTCCCGTCATGCCATCGAGCTGATATTTGGCACACGGACCCGTGTCACCTAACAATGCATGGTATCGAAAATTCAGATCGATCGAACGTACAGTTATTAAACTTAATGCATTTTTAGTTTATCTATATAAACTATAGGTAGGGGTCGCTATCGTTTACATTTTACGGGTCACTTGACTTCACCCCAGCCTTCGGTGAACACATCTCGTGTTTTACCCAGGTAAACCGGCATGCTTTTGTTTACATTTTGCGTGTCACGCTGAGCTCGGTCGAGCGATCGGTGACAAGACCTTTCCCCTCTTGCATAAAAAACTGATAAAATGGAACAATATAAGCAGTGAAATCGCCGTCCCGTTATGTATATATAACGGCTAATATGTATTTAGTGTAAGGTTGCACTCTAATATCGTACTAGTACTAGGTATGTTAATTTAGTTTTGACAAACCGATTATCGGTTATGTAAATCGTCCGATTTTAAACCGATCACCGTTTTACCTTTGACTTCATAGCAATATATTCTTATAACTGATACAGTGTGTTCAGAATCTTAGGGTGTCTACGGTAAATAGTAAATAAGACGCACCATAATTTATCATGTTACAGAAAGCCTACTCCGATGTCGGGTGGTCAGATACTCATAAATCTATCAATGCGGACGTGGGACGTGGGTATACTCCTATACGCTCACGCCCTTGCGGCCACTCCGTTGTATCAATGAAATCTGATTAACGCAATGGGTTAGCTATTAATTGGTATATATATATATATATACAACCCTCAGATAGACATAAGGATAAAAACACCTTTCTTATTCCGTATGCAAGAACAAACACATACAAGTTTTCCTTCTTCCCGTCCGGAATTAGGGCGTGGAATGGGTTGCCTGAAGAATCCAGGAAAACCAACACTTTATCAACATTTAAATCTCTAATAAAAATGCAGGACTAAACACAAACCATAGATAAGCGTAGGACGCAATAATCTTCTGTATAGAAGGAGCGTCTGTAAACAGATAAGATAAGATATATATATATATATATATATCATTGATATCATTATTGCTATCAAAGAAAGCAACGTGCTCGACTTGACGCTCAGTTGCTGCCACACAGCAGATACACATAAATCTTGTCAATGAATTCTGAGTAATGCGAGGAGTGAGGTATTAATTGGTGTTGGTTGTAAGGAAGACAATGATTATTTTATCATTGGGGCTTTTTTTATTTTATTTATTCGACCAGTTGGGGAGACCCAAGACTTAGACGAGATATGAATTAAGAGAAAAACATCAACACCTTTTGAAACAAGGAAGGTAAAAGGTGGCCATGACCTAGATAACCATAGGCTTCATTTTCACAGAGTTTTATTCTTATTAGAGGAGTGCAGGCCATCGTGGGAACATTAAATAAATCATGTTACCTGCACTCCAGACATTTGAGCTGTTTGGATACAGTGGCTTACTTGGAGAAACTTACTTCAAACTAAGCCCTATTTTAGTGGTGGAAAATATATCTGGAATAAATCAGCAAACTAAAAATGATGTTTGTAACATGCAGATACAAATATTTTTGAAAAATTACTTATTTAACTATTTGAATTATAAGTTTCCAATCTCTTGGAAAGTTATTAACAAATGGAAAAGTACAAATCATTGTGAAGATTTGTCTCTTTGAACTGTGATTTACAAGTTATTGAGTCAGAGACATTGTATTTCAATAAGAGGAAGTTCTAGGTCTAAAGATTTACAAGTGTGTTAAACACTTGAATTGTTGCATTTGTTGTTACATGTCTGAGCGTCGAATGACGGAAGGACACAGATGTTGTGGAGAAGGTGGTGCTATATAAACTATATAAATTATTGTAAAGATTCGCAAAGAAAATATTTTGTAATGACGGGAAACTTTCAGAGAGAATTAGAGGTGTGCAAAAAAAGTAAAAATAGAAACGTAAAAATAAAATAGTTTTACTTGTCATCCATTTGGAACAGTAACCACTGTGCCTAGGGCCTGTGAACTTTTTAAAGGCCATACAAAAGCCAATTTTGATAACACAAATGTAGTACTTTGCCTAAGAAATATTGCAGAAATTGAACTTTTAAAAAACAACTTTTAAAATGTTTTGTAACCCTAATTATGAAAGTTGCGAACAAACTGTATTACAATAAGTCCTTTAATAAAACAAATATTGGAAGGGTCCAATTAATTCGGCCGAAAAGAAGTCATATATATTTTAATTGTCACTTACTAAAAATATAATATCAGCCGGCTCCGTGCGAAGAGCAAATAGGAAAATGTATTAATCAGAGAGTTGCTCTTCGCGGATTACGCAGCCCTTACCTCACATACAGAGGCAGGACTCCAACAGCTGGTCAATAAGTTCTCAGAGGCATGCAATGATTTTGGTTTAACGATTAGCCTAAAAAAGACCAACATTATGAGACAAGGCACTGACCGCCTTCCATTAATCTCGATTGAGGGAAACACATTGGACGTCGTCGATGATTTCATCTACCTTGGCAGTAACATCACAAGCACACTCTCCCTGGATAAGGAAATAGGAACCAGAATCGGCAAGGCCGCATCATTAATGGCTAGGCTGAATCAAAGAGTGTGGAACAATGCGCATCTCACAGAAAATCACTGTGTACCAGGCCTGCGTGCTCAGCACACTCCTCTATGACAGTGAGTGCTGGACGACCTACGCCAAGCAAACAAAGCAGCTCAACAGCTTCCACTTACGATGCTTGCGTAGGATTCTACGCATCAAGTGACAGGACAAGATCACCAATGTCGAGGTACTCAGAAGAAGCCATATGCTGAGTATGCACTCAATTCTGAGTGAGAGGCGCCTGCGGTGGTTAGGTCATGTCCGCAGGATGAGCTCGGAGCGCATTCCTAGAGCCTTGCTTTACGGTGAGCTGGCAACCGGTAAGAGAAAAAGAGGTCGCCCCTGCTTGCGCTTCAAGGACGTCTGCAAGAAAGACATGTCATTGGCACAGATAGACCATAAAACGTGGGAGACCATTGCCGAGGAGCGCGCCTCGGCAGGGCAAAAGTGCGTGAGGGCATTCATATCGCGGAAGCATCCCTCATAGCTTTGAGTGAAGAGAGAAGGGCCAGGAGAAAGGGGCAGGGGGGGGGCAGAGAAGCAGGAGTACACGCCATCGTCCCATGAGGACGGACGGTGGCCATACATACATACATACTAAAACTATATTTTTTAGAAAAAGGAAGCTATCGAAAATGACTTTAAAAAAAAAGTAGGGCTGTTATCGATTAATTTAAATTTAATCGTTAACTTTTGAAAAAGTATCGATTAATTAATCGATAATTTCGATTAAAGCCAAAAATAGAAATTTATGACGTCATTAAACTGAACATTTCTGACGGACATTGAAAATTAAGAATATTTTGAACTAAATTTTATGACAATGTGTTGATACTTGATCGGATGTTTGTGCTGAAGGTGTTCCGTCAGCGATTTATTTGATACTTTAAAATAGAATTGTTTATGGCAGTGAACACAGTAAACTTTTTCACCATCTTTGACTTTGCCATCCGCAGTTAGCTTAAAAACAAAATTTTTGCTCAACTTTCTGGTTATAATATATGTTTAAATTTAACTGCGCTGATGCTGTCAGCATTTTTTAGTTGACGTCTGCCGGTCCACATAAAGTAATTTAAAAAAAATTATAATATTACGCGGGAGAAATTTGTTTGTAAAAAAATATATAAATTATTATATTAATTATTTATAAATAAAAATTTTAAAAAATATTATAAATATTTTCTTTAATTTTAATCGAATTGTTATCGATTAAAATAATTTTAATTGATACTTTTTTTAACGATTAATCGAGAAATTAATCGTTAATTTCCGCAGCCCTAATAAAAAGTGAAGGTAATCTCGAAATAATGTAAAAGTGTTTAGCTGTAGTGAACAGTTGGTTACGTACTTGGCAGTTGAAGTAGTTGAGAGGGGGCCTACGGTTGAATGAGTGCTTAGGCCTGCGAAGACCTTAAAACGGCCCTGAGTTTTAACCTTTACAACTTGGTCATCAATGTCCCACATCAGAGTGCACGCCCACCCATACACACACGAGAACCGCTGTAAACTTAAATGAGCCCTTGGTTGAGACAAACAACATCTTAAGTCAATACACCAACAATGTATGACCTAACTTAAGTTTTGAAGGCAATATTTACTATGAGATGTTCAAAACCCGCAAATATTCTACGCTGTTATTTACTGTTGTGTGGACCGACCTCTCAACCTTCAAACTTCATCCCAGAATTGACTGAGTTAACCACCAAATGGATTGTTTAGTGCAGTAATGTGGCTTTTAAACTCACATCAACACGCCTTGATTCAACACAACTGTGGCCCTAAAATAGAAATGACTTTGTTTATGCATTCTTTGGACTAGAATTAGAAGTGCAATATTGAAGGCATTTATGAACCGAGTTGGTCGTGTTCCGAGGGATTCAATCGCGCATGTTTTACTTCATGGTAATACATTGCTTAGGGGAGGAGCGCTAGATCGTCTGCTGTCACTCTCAAGTCCCGTAGATCACGACTTCCAGCAACAATGTCCTTATCTCAGGGTCGCTGATATAAACCCAAACATTGGCCATTGGCTTTACTTCTACGACCAAAGTTTTCATGTTCTACTACAAAGTGAGGATCTTCAACTTCAGAGAGTTTTTGATCATATTTCAGGAAAGTTACCAATAACCACGTTCAGGGCCGGCCTTAGGGCAAGGCGAACGAGGCAACCGCATTGGGCCCCGTGCACTTCAAGGCCTCGCGCTTTGACTAAACATTTTTTAGTAATTTTTAATTTTTTAATTTTTTTTAAAAAATATTTTTTTTACAATTTTACTACTATATCGTAATACTTGTTTATTTTCAAAAGAATAACAACGGTATCAAGGAAACTTTGTATTTATTTTTTCAGGATAAAATAATTAGATAAATAGCGTTCCAATATAATAAAATATTATAATCACCCTAAATCCCAATTTAAAAAAGTATTTTCCCCAGAGCATTTTAGAAAGCATTTTTATAAAATATACGAAACGCCATTTTAAGAATTTAACCTGCTTTGGTAAGTGAAAAAAATCGAGATCCCCTATTTAAGGACAATATCGATTTAAGGACACCCTCCGGTCACCATTAGGTCCCTTATAGGGGGCTAGGTGTATATTTTATATTGTGACATGTCTTACAGCCTTACCTCTTATTGAATATGTAACTATAATGTTACTGTACATTAATTTGCACAACAAAGCGATGGGCTATCCTTTCCAAGTATGTTTTAAGCTATTTATGTGAAACCACTTTGTGGAAACAATACGGGAAAACCGTGTGGAAAGTGTAAAAGCAGTGCGATATCTAACAGGCGAAATATATGAAGCAGTTTTAGAAATTGTAGAGCAAAGTATTGATTGAAAAGCTGGCATTGAATTCGAGTCATTGTGTAAACAAATTAAGAACTTCAATTTCATTGTTTTAATTGCTTTTTGGTTCCACACATTGTCCCAATTTAATTACATCAGCAAAGAATTAGAAAATATTCCGAGTCGATTTAGCAACTACAGTTGACAGCATGGAATACACTTGCAAATGTTTGAAATCTTACAGAAATGGCGGTTTTGAAACAGCAATAGCAATAGCAAAAGAAATTGCCACGGACTTAGAAGATGAGCCCTTATTCAAAGAGATGATAGTTCGAAATAGAAAAAAAAAGTTACATATGAAGGAGAAGATGAAGGATTTGTCGATGCACAAGACAAATCACGCACATATTTTTAAAACCAGGTTGTTGATTTTGCAATCTTGTCGATGGACAGTCGCTTTTTTAACAACTACGAAGGCATCTTGACTCGTTTGAATTTCTTTATAAATTTCATTTAAAAAAAAAGAAAGAAAAAAAAAGAAATAAAAAAGAGATATCTACAGAATGGCAGAATGAATTTGTAGAAATATCTCACAGCCTGCGATAGTAAGGAGCCTGAAGAATTGCAGTCATTGAGTTCCATAATTCCTTCTGTCACCTTCGGCGACCCTGTTCAGATTTCGTAGATTCTTTCAGGACACAAGCGTTACAGTGACTTTCCTAACACACACAACTATTCCTGTGTGTGTGACTTTCAGAGAAAGAAGCCTTTACAAAATAAAACTTATTAAAATCTATTGCACGTAGACTTGTGTTACCTAACAATGCATTGTATCAAAATTTCAGATCGATCTAATGTACCGTAATTAAAATTAAATTAATGAATTTTTGTTTATCTCTATGTAGGACATGTAGTCGTCTGCTATAATTGACCTCCACGGGTCACTGGAGGTTCACTCCAGCCCTCGATGTCACAGGGGACAGTCGAGCGGTGCGTATTATATTGAACATAATCAATACTTTTAGTTATGTTTCATATATAAAATTATTATTGTTATTATTATTATTATTTAAGTATGCATTTATATTAGTGTAAGGCTGCACTCTAATATCGTAACACGCGTGAAGCCATGCAAATTGTAAACAATCAAATAGGTAAGTGGAACTGTTATTTAAAGTAGCGCGTTTTGATGTGACGTCACATTTCTTAAACACCCCCTCCCCCCTCGTCACACATTGTCACAAATGCGTGACCCCCCCCTCCCCTCCTAGGCGCGTGACGTCGTTTATTGACGGCCCCATACCAAAACGAAACATTTTAATTATTAACATTTTTTTTTGAGTTGTATGATTTTAAAAAAATTAAATAAATTAATTAATTATTTAATTTTTTTTATTTCACAATGAAAATTTTAGCAAAGGTCTCGCTCCTCGTCTGCAGCCTTGGGGCCCCGCTCATCGTTTGCTGCCTTGGGCCCCGCACACTCTAGGGCCGGCCCTGACCACGTTTATTATCTTTTATCACAGCGGTTTAGCGACACGAGGTTGTACGGTAACACACATATACCTTGGATCATATATGATAAACATATCTGCTTAATGATAAGAATACTATACAGAAATAATTCTTGGTATCATACAATTTTTCTGAAGTTTGCCTGGGTTTGGGGATTAGGGGTGGGATGGGGAGTTGAATATTACTGCTGCACGGTGTTAGAGTAAAAAATGTTCATAATATTTACTTACTTATTAAATACAAACTTAAACTTCACTTTGAGATCTTTCTGCGATACAGGCTGGAAGTGTTCAACTTTAGATAATATTGTTTCATTTAATTCTATTTTTGATTAATTTCGAGGTTCCAAATTTGGAATCATTTAGTTGTGAAAAGATATCATTTAGTTGTGAAAAGATATCATTTAGGTGTGAAAATATATCATTTAGGTGTGAAAAGATATCATTTAGGTGTGAAAAGATATCATTTAGATGTGAAAAGATATCAGGAATTTTGCACAGGAAGGGTTTTGTGGACTCGATGTGTATTAGATGGATAAAGTGTCCAGTTTGTGCTGCGGCGCCGTGGCGCCTACGGCGCCCACCTTTTTCAAAAGCCCAACTTACTTGTCCTTGTATGATAAATACGTTATTAAACTTTCTTAAATGTACACAAATTATTTTATAATAGGTTTTTTTTTGTCTAAAGCCCAAGTAAATTATCCTTGTATGATAAATACGAAATATTCCAGAAATGTACACAAAGTATGTATATAATATTTTTTTTACCACCACACGATTTTTAAAGTAATTTTAGAAAGCAGCGCACCAAATTACTGCACCAAAAAAAATAACTCTTTGAGTCAGTCATCACTGGGCGGCACACATTTAGGGGCGGCATTTGAAATGTACAACCATTTACGACAACCGCCCTTTTTCTTTTGAAGACGTGGTTCTATCTTTAGAACTAGAAGTACAGCGAGAAATGTTTTTATCCATGGATGGAATTATAAAAGAACGCTTTGATCAGTTGCATGTACTTGCAAGAAAATAATCGCTAATAATGCAATGTAACCTACTAAATGAAGCATTTGAACATCAAATAAATTACTTTATTGACATTGATAAAGAAGAATTCCATATTGAAAAAAAAGATCCAGGTTTTTATGGCTGTACATACATTACAAGAAGAGGCATTATGTTAGAAAAACGGGGGGAAAGGCCCCTTGATATATTAAATTAATTCAACAGTATAAATTGGAAAATTATGTACCCAACCAGGTAATTTTGCTATGAATTTTTTCAAGAATTACTATCAGAGTCACTAATTGTGAAAGGAGCTTCTCCAAACTGAAGTTGATAAAAAATTAACTTCGTTCCACAATGAGCGATTTAAGACAACAAAATCTTGCAATATTGTCCATGGAACAAGATATTACAAATAATATAAATTTTGATAGCATAATACATGATTGTTCTATCATGAAGGTAATGTATAAATATGCTTACATTCTAACTAATGTAGGCCTATACAATTTCTTTGTTTGGTAATGTTTTTGGATGTAAATTTAGAATTCCTTTTGTCTCATTTGGGGGGGGGGACCTGAGACCTCAGTAACTTTCTTGTTGCCTTTAAAAAAGGTATCGTGTATTTTTATAAATGTGTATCTTTAGGTATATCATCTTATGCGGCCCCTTTTATTACTGCTTACATAAATATGGCACGCTTTGGTAAACATGTTCCCCACCTTTACTTCGTTTTAATTACAATTATTTATTCATGTTTAGTAATTTATAAAAAAAAACCATCATATAATCGACTAAGTGGCCGTCCTTAAATGACGTCACGCGATTTTGGCTGATTTTTCACCCTTCCCCCCTTGCGTCACACGTCGTCACAAAAACTTAGACCCCTTCTTCAATATGATGTCACAAAAGCCGTAATTCCTAGGCTATTTGAAAATGATAATGTTTCAAATAGAATTTTTCTCATTTAAGTGATTTTAGTGTAAGGCTGAACTCTAATATCGTAAGATGCGTTTTACATAAACGTCATTAAATAAAGTGTCAGTAATCAAATATTTAAGTGGAAATTTTATTTAAAATTGCGCGTTTTCTTAAACACACCCCCCTCGTCACAAATGTGTGACTCCCCCCCCCCAGTTACGTGACGTCATTTAAGTACGGCCCCTAAAAAGGGCGGCAAATTGGAGACCGCCCCGGGCGGCAAAAGTTGTAGCTACGCCACTGGTGTATTCTCCTAGCAACATAAAACAAAAAGAGAACCATCGCTGTTAATCTTTACACATCCCAAACGCTTTCCATCGATCCAAGAATTCCCATGACAGAAAAAACGTTTCTTCCAACATTCACAATATCAGGACACATGGAAAACTTGACAAAAAATTATTAAATAAACTTAAAACGCCTTTCATCACTTTCATCAACAAACCACTGAGGACCAACAACAACGCACTACCACAATAAGAATACAACCCATTTAAACAAGGAATAAAAACTCGAATGAGTATTTAAACGCAATTTCCAACAAAGAATTTCCGATTATTTTATTCAAGGCAAATCCTTCTAGATTACATTAAAAGTCCTTTCAAATCAATAGTTCTGAAAGTAAACAAAACACTTGCTATCTACTACTATCTACAAATTGCTGCTAAAATTAAGGAAGTCGAACGAAAAGGGATTTTTCAAAAAATCCTTCTGCAACATTGTTCTAAGTATTATTAGCTATCGTTTGGCGTTTGTTTTTACCCGATAAATTTTATTGTTGGCGAGAAATTTACAAAATACTGATATTTTTTGGCTTTATTTTTATTTTCCAGGACATCCTTGAGACCTCCTTAACATATTTGCAAAAGACCAGAACCCTCTATCTGGTATGGTTCAGGAGTAGTTGCTTGTGCAAGCTCGAACAGACAGCACAGACATTTCAAATATATAAACGAAATTTCTCCCATAAGGAAATTGCGTTAAAAAATGGACTCAAATTAATGCTGATGTGGTGTTGTCTAGATCAGTTAATAATTGAGATAATGGTTACGCAGGAGCAGTGGCGTAGCAACGGGTTGGCAACAGGGGCAGTTGCCAAGGGCGCCAGCTCAAAAGGGCGCCACTAAATAGCTACTTCTTAAATTATAAATATATTTTAAATAAATACAGTCGGACCTCTCTAAGTCGAACTCAAAAGGACCCGGGAAAAAATCGACTTACGGAGTTTTTGAGTTAAGGAAAATGGTGTAATAGGCGCTTATTAATCATGGACAATGTAGATATTGAGGGTGGGGGGAACAGCCATACCGGCTAGTAGGGTTGACATGAAAGGGAGGCGGTGTCTATGTTTCATATGAAAGGAAGCCAACTTGCTTTGACATGCCGACACAAGCCCGTGAGAGGAGACACCTTCCCTCCCCTCCCCCACTTTACTCCCTCTACAGTAGGATGGGGGAGTAAGACTTTTCTTTTAAAAAAGAGTCACAGCATGCAGCAAAGGGACGCGAATTAGTTACCACTTACCACTCCTTTTTCTTGCCTTTGTCATTTTTTGTACTTGCAAGGGTCGCTTAATCCGTCGTGGAATGCACTAAGATAAGATTTTACGTCCATTTCCGTGGCTCTACGGAACACTTGTTCTGAAATGTCACTCCAGAATAATAACCCAAACGCCTTGGAAAATTCGACATAGAGAGGTTTAAAGCCAAAAATCTTGGAGTTAAGACGCTCTAAAATATGTTAGTCTTGTGGAATTTGGCAGGGACCTAACAATTAATTCGGTATAGGGAGGTTTTCGACTTAGGGAAGTTCAACTTAGCGAGGTCCAACTGTATTTCACTTTTATCCTTGGTAACAAAAAAGTGAATAACTAATTATATTTAAATATATTTCATTTAAACCATTATAATATTTTTATTATGTTTGTTGCCTTGCGTGGCTTCTTATCATACAAATGTCAATATGATTTTACAGTCTTTCTTTTAAAAAGAAAAATCTTACTATCCCCATCCCACTGTCGAGGGAGTAAAGTTGGGGAGGGGAGGGAAGGTGTCTCCTCTCACAAGCTTGTGTCGGTATGTCAAAGCAAGTTGGCTCCTTTCATATGAAATATCACCGCACCTCTTTCCTGTCAAGCCTACTAGCCGCTACTATGGCTGTCCCCCACCCCCACCCCTTCTCAATATCAACATTGTCCTTGATTAACCGGAGCCTATTATGCCAGTTTTCCTAACTCGAAAACTCTGTAAGCCGAATTCCCTCCCCCTTTTTGAGTCTAACTTAGAGAGGTCAGACTGTATTAGCAACACGCCAATACGCAAGCTAACTGAAGTGCTGAGCTCTAGTCGGTGGAGTGTTACTTAAATTTACTTTTAATTGTGAGTTTCTATCGTTATGCAAGATAGTGAGTATGACACATTGACATTATTGTTTTTATTTATAATACATGTTACTTCAAGTTTTGCTGTATTCTTTATTCACGTAACAACGTCTCGTTTTGTCTACCAATTTATTTGTATTATTTAGTAAATAATAAATTGCAAATTAGTATTGTTCCTGTCTTATGCATTTGTATTAATACGTTGTATGACTGTCACTGTCAGACTACGTAATTAATGTCATAAATAAAATAAGAGAAACACAATAATAATTTTTTCTAACAAATGAAAAATCCTAAAGCGGAAACTTTGTCAATTTATCAAGGGCGCCAAAAATAAATTAGCCAAGGGCGCCAAAAACCTAGTTACGCCTCAGCGCAGGAGTTACCAGACCAGTTAAATATTACGGCCCAGCACGACACGTTAAGTGGACAGCCCAGATGTAACACATCTTTCTTCATTTTGGTGATAAATAGCAAGTTAACATACCGCCTATAAAACTAGCGCTGCCTTAATTAATAATAATAAAAAAAAACGTAAAAACAACAACAAAGTTTTTTACTATAACTTCTTTATATACGAGACATAACTAAATGTATGTTTATTATAATACACATCGCACGACAATCCAAATATCCAAACTCTTAGTTATGTCTCATAAATAAATGATTTATAGTTTAAGCTACAACAGTCTGCCTGCTAAATTTCTGCTTGATTTGACTACGGGAAAATGTTTATAAAAACATGTTTTATTATAGTGCGCAACGCGAGACAGAATAGCAATTAATAGCATTTAAATTTACAGATTGGGAATATATTTTAAACAAGTAATAAAAACTCTAAGGGGCCGTCCATAAATGACGTCACGCGATTTTTGCCGATTTTTGACCCCCTCCCCCCCCCCTCGTCACGCGTCGTCACAAAAACTTAGACCCCCCCCTCTAAAAATACGTCACAAATCTTTGACCCCCCCCCCAAAAAAAAACAACAAAAAAAAACAACAACAACAACAAAAAACAACTTAATTTCTATTTGAAAATAAGTATGTCTCAAATCACATTTATTGTCATTTAAGTATTTATTATTTATTTAGTGAAGATCTACATTGTAATATCGTAACCCGCGTGAAGCATTTTTTAAAAACGTTTAACTGGCCTTCAGAAAACGAACTGTGTTAACATTCTTAGATTATATTTTATTTTAATGCATAAAAATTAAACATTGACTATTAATCATCACGGTTAACGACTTTGTTTAGAAAAAAATATATTTAAAAATAAGATTTTTAAAATGTATTTTTTAAAAATTCCCTCAATTGACTGACAGGCATCCCGTAAGAAAGAGGTCGGCGAACAGAGGTAAATAACCTCATCTGGGGTCAAAAAGGGAATTCTTGGGGGTAATGCAGACTCATTTGGGACATATAACATCCACTACAATCCACTAGATATATTAAAATACGTCATGTGTACATGTACGCTTGGAACATATGTCCATTATTGAACCGGTTCCTTCCAGAAGATACATTTTTTTAAACATTTGACAACTATGTGGATTTGTTACCTACGTACTATACGAAGACACCTAAATCTACCCTACTTTCATTTACACTAGTGACAATAATCTTAATCCACATGACCTGTCTTTATTAGTCATCATTTCTGTGATATTTAAAATTAATGCCTTAAAAACTGAGCTAAGAAGAAAAGTTGTTTTGTGCTCCTCTCGAATTGCGATGTCAAGAATTTGAAGCATTCAATAAAGTTAATGAATACTTGACTAATTTTAAATGGGCTCATTTACCATTATATCTAGAACAGTGATTCTCAAACTTTTTAGTATGGTGGACTGGCAGGAATTTTTTCCATTGCACAAGGCAGTGGGGCATTATTATCCCTGCACTGACAATTTTTTCTGTCCTTTTTTTGAGAACATCTGCGGACCGGCAGCGGATGGTCCACGGACCGGCACCGGTCCGTGGACCACCACTTTGAGAAGCACTGATATAGAAGACTAGAATGGCCAGAGGGCGTTTGACCAAAAACCCATCGAACAATTATATCAAACCTAAAACGTTTTTAAGTCTATCAAATATATTCTCTACCCCCCTCCCCTTTTACAGAAAAAGGATATTCCGTGTCGTTTTGACTTAAAATATCTACACATAATCTTAGTCAGATCATTTTTAGACACTTGTCATGCATGTAAAACTCACCAGTAACATTTTCGGGAGGGGGGGGGGTAACGCACACATAAACTTGTCTATCTTGGGGTATCGGGCAAAAAAGTTCGAGAGAACCAAACGGAGCTGCGGTTACATCACAAATGCTTTGATGTCAACATCAAATGACTCAGTGTAACAATTTCATATGTTATCTTGTGGATTCTCAAACTTAAGGATGATAATTAGATTTAATGTTCGTGTCTTGATAGCTTACGCCAACCAGCGTCTGATGGCTTACCGACCGGCACATTGAGACGCACTGATTTTTAAAAAAAGTCATTAAATAAATTGTAAGTGACCAAACAATTCAGTGGAAGTTTTATTTCAAGTTACCCTTTTGATGTGACGTCACATTTCTTCAACCCCCCTCCCTCCCCCTCGTCACGCATCGTCACAAAAGTGTGACCCCCCCTCCCCCCTAGGTTCGTGACGTCATTTATGGACGGCCCCTAATGAGTATTTAAACACAATTTCCAACAAAGAATTTCCGTTTTTTTATTCAAGGGTAATTATGCTAGATAACATAAAAACTCATTTCAAATTAATTATTATGAAACTAAACAAAACAATTGCTATTTACAAATTGCTGCTAAAATTACAGGAGGCGAACGAAAAGAGATTTTTCAAAAATGCATTCTCCTACATTGTTCTAAATATTATAAGCTATCTTTTGGCGGAATTACGGACACTTCGACCCCGGACGGTTCGACCCTGCCAGTTCGACCACAGGACGGTTCGACCCCGGTCGGTTCGACCACGGATGGTTCGACCCCGGACGATTCGACCCCGGGCGATTCGACCCCGGACAGTTCGACCACAGGACGTTTCGACCTCAGGGTGTTTCGACCCCGGACGGTTCGACCCTGCCAGTTCGACCACAGGACGGTTCGACCCCGGTCGGTTCGACCACGGATGGTTCGACCCCGGACGATTCGACCCCGGGCGATTCGACCCCGGACAGTTCGACCACAGGACGTTTCGACCTCAGGGTGTTTCGACCCCGGACGTTTCGACGCCTTCGTATCTACACCGTATATTTTTTAAATATTTGTTTTTAATATACTTTTTAAAATTTATTATTTTTAAAACTAATTTTTGGTATAAACAAAGACATGTTTACATGTTACCATTTACTAAAATAATTTAGCTTAAAATTATTATCCATTAAAAATTAAATACAGTTTGAATTTGTTATTGACAACCAGTCAATATTCAACGCGAATTCATGATTGTGATCAATGCGTCATTCCTCTGGGGTAGAAAGTCCTTCCAAACCAATCCAACTCCACGCCCGTCCGATGTAATCGGAAAAAACAAAGGCAATGTGGTCAGACAGTCCTTTCAAAAGGTGCCTACATTTTCTCTGCCCCCACTTACTATATTTACCCTCGCCTGCACACGGCTGGCTGTGATGGTCACTGAGTGTAGCCTTCGTAACACGGGCTTATGAAACCCTCGGAGGAAATGTAAACAACAACGTAACGTTCGGTTCGGTCATACGGGTCCAGCAGCTTGAATGTTATTGTCTGCTAGGGGGCGGTATAAACTATTGAATTTGATGAACTTTAAATACTGACAACTTTGTACGTCTTATTAAAATCAGTATTTCTGCTAGGGAGGTATATACGTGTTAAACAACACAAGAAACAGAAATGAATGCAAGGGCGCGGGTTTGTTATTGTTTCAGCGCCTGCGTTCAGCATGTCGACACTTAAAAAAATAAATAAAAAATAAATTTTAAAAATATATTTAAATAAATCGACTTTCGTTTGTTTTTGCTATCACGGTGAAAACATTTGAACGACTTAAATATAAACATTTTAAAAAATTAATGGATAAAATACAAAAAAATTAATTATTAAAAATATTTTTAAAAAAAATATTTAAAAAAAAACACAAAGAATAAATATAATCATTTCACAATGTAGAAACGAGAGGGTCGAAACACCCTGGGGTCGAAACGTCCTGTGGTCGAACTGTCCGGGGTCGAATCGCCCGGGGTCGAATCGTCGGGGGTCGAACCGTCCGTGGTCGAACCGACCGGGGTCGAACCGTCCTGGGATCGAACCATCCTGTGGTCGAACTGGCAGGGTCGAACCGTCCGGGGTCGAATCGTACGGGATCGAAGTGTCCAAACACCCTTTTGGCGTTTGTTTCAACCCGATAGATGTTATGGTTGGACAAAGTAACTTAGAGGTTCAAATTCATGGACTGTTGGTGCAACTATGTTTTTTTTTCGCGGTGGGGATATTTCTAACCGCCTTTACTTGAAAGTTTATCTCAAATTCAGGTTATATTATTGAAATAAAATTTTAAACAATTTTAAAAACTGAGTTTAGGCTGAATTTAATCTCTTCAACTTATTTATGTCTTCCTGAGACACCAGCAGATAACTATCTTCTGTCAAGTGTATTAAAAACATTTTTTTGTTTGATTTCTTTGTTTTTGTTTGTTCTTTTGTTTGTTTGTTTTTGTTTTTTTAAACAGTGAAGCGTTTCTTATTGTTTATTTAAATGATGAGTGTCATGACATGCGGCTGTGAAGACGATTGATAGAGAATGTTGCACTAACTGTGGTTATTAAATAACTGATCTGTATTATGCATTTAGGGCTTTAGTCATATAAGAGCCCATAATAAGGCTCAATACCAATTTGATCACACATCAACTAGGGGCTTCTTAATCTCACACACATTTCCCCACATGACTTTACCCCTACATTCCAAACGTGTCCTCACAACCATGTCAGATCAAGGAGATATTTTATATGCTGGGAGCAGGGACAGCGAGGGATCAAATGCATTTTATGGGTGGGGTGGGGGGGGGGTAAAAGGGGTCGTGTGCAAGTTTTTGGGCAAATTGATTTTTTGAAATGTTTCCTTTCTTTTTTTCCGCTGTAGGTTTTATTAGCCGGGAAAGCCAAAAATATGGATAATTATATATATATATATATATATATATATATATATATATATATATATATATATTAGGGCTGTTATCGATTAATTTAAATTTAATCGTTAACTTTTGAAAAATTATCGATTAATTAATCGATAATCTCGATTAAAACCAAAAATAGAAATTTATGACGTCATTAAACTGAACGTTTCTCTCGGACATTGAAAATTAAGAATATTTTGTACTAAATTTTATGACAATGTGTTGATACTTGATCGGATGTTTGTACTGAAGGTGGTACGTAAGCGATGTATGTGATCCTTTAAAAGAGAATTGTTTATAGCAGTGAACACAGTAAACTTTTTCACCATCTTCGACTTTGCCATCCGCAGTTAGCTTAAAAACAAATTTTTGCTAAACTTTCTAGTTATATGTTTAAATTTAACTGCGCTGCTGCTGTCAGCCATTTTTTAGTTGACGTCTGCCGGTCCACATAAAGTAATAAAATAAATTATAATATTACGCGGGAGAAGTTTGTACGTAAAAATATATAAATTATTATTAATTATTTATTAAGAACATTTTTTAAAAATATAAATATTTTCTTTAATTTTAATCGAATTTTTATCGATTAAAATAATTTTAATCGATTAAAAAATTTAACGATTACTCGAGATATTAATCGTTAATTTCCGCAGCCCTAATATATATATATATATATATATATATATATATATATATATATATATATATATATATATATATATATATATATATATATATATATATATATAGCAACAAAGCCCGTCCAAGGACGTTCCGCCACCGTTCGGTGGCATGTTGTAACTCCCCTCCAACAGTTGTCTCGACCGGCATTACATGTGAATCGCGTCAAAAATACTATTCAATATAGTTAAAATAAATAACTCGTAAAACAGAGCTTTTTGCTATAAATCCCAAAGCGCATAACTCAAAATAAAGTTTTGGAAGAAATACTGCACTAAAAATAACTCGTTTTGAACGTCTGCGTAAATGGCGTAAACGTGTTCAATATGATTGGCTGTAGGAGTCATGTGTTTGAGGGACCAATCGCTATAGATGACGGGACAGAACGGACAGAAACTTGCTTATATATATATATATATATACGTTTGTGTGTGTGTGTGTATTTTCGTAAAATCGTGTTTAGAACATAAGTTGACCTCATTTTTAAAAATCTTTGAACTACAATCAGTTTAAAATAAAATGAAAGTGACACCGAGAATAATTGAGCAAATAACGGAAATAAGCAATGTCTAAGGTATAAGGCTATGTCTAAGGCTATGTCCATTCATGGTATAGCAAAGTTTCGAAGCCTTATTCCCCCCCCCCAAGATTAAATGAGCGCCCCCCCCCTTTCTCCAACACTTCTTAATAAACACGTCTTCATGCTTCACATGATCACATTTCAATCTCACTTTTTAGACTCTTGGAGGAAGGGGGGGGGGAGGTAAACGTGCCCTGCGAGAAATCTATTTTTAAATCCTTTATTTTCATTTGCATATCCATGTATACATGTTCTGTTAAATGTTCAGTGAAAAATAATTAAAGAGCCGCACTCATAGAATTTCAAAGTTGATAACATGCTTGATGAAAGCTTGACATTGTCAGGACGCTCTAAACCCGTCTAGCTTAGTGCAGGAATAATACAAGCTGACATTGCTGACTTTAAATAGCATTAGATTATTATTTGATATCCAAGATGTGCGCTAAGATAAGTAAGGTAAATATCTCATCTGTCATTTAAACCAGTGCTTCTCAAACTTTTTAGTGTGGCGGACCGGCAGGAATTTTCCTTTGCACCAGGGACCGGTGAACTATTTTCCCTGTACTGACGTAGTAGCGAAATGTATTTATTTTGTTATAGTTCGTTTATTTTTATCTGCTTATTGACGAAAATTTGACATATTCTATTTCTATGGGGTTAGTATTAACGGCTGCAAATGGAGGATTATAATTATATTTTTCTGTCCTTTCTTAATAACTTCTGCGGACCGGCACCGGTCCCATGGACAACCACTTTGAGAAGCACTGATTTAAACCATCAGATAACCTTGATTCCACTGGTAGTAATACTTGACATATATTACCGAATAAGAATCAACTTCTTTGGCATTAGTTTGAGAGTAGAAATAACATGGAGAAATACCCCGAGGTAGCTTTATAAGATAGGGTATGTAAATATCCCGAGGTAGTTTATAAGATAGGGTATGTAAATATCCCGAGGTAGTTTAAAAGATATGGTATGTAAATATCCCGAGGTAGTTTATAAGATATGTAAGATATGGTATGTAAATATCCCGAGGTATTTTATAAGATATGTTATGCAAATATCCCGAGGTAGTTTATAAGATATGGTATGTATATATTCTGAGATAGTTTATAAGATATGGTATGTAAATATCCCGAGGTATTTTATAAGATATGGTATAGAAATATCCCGAGGTAGTTTATAAGATATGGTATGTAAATATCCCGAGGTAGTTTATAAGATGGTATGTTAATATCCTGACATAGTTTATAAGATGGTATGTAAATATCCTGACATAGTTTATAAGATGGTATGTACATATCCCGAGGTAGTTTATAAGATATGGTATGTAAATATTCTGAGATAGTTTATAAGATATGGTATGTAAATATCCAGAGGTAGTTTATAAGATATGGTATGTAAATATCCCGAGGTATTTTATAAGATATGGTATGTAAATATCCCGAGGTAGTTTATAAGATATGGTATGTAAATATCCTGAGATAGTTTATAAGATATGGTATGTAAATATTCTGAGATAGTTTATAATATATGGTATGTAAATATCCTGACATAGTTTATAAGATGGTATGTAAATATCCTGAGATAGTTTATAAGATATGGTATATAAATATCCCGAAATAGTTTATAAGATATGGTATGTAAATATCCCGAGGTATTTTATAGATATGGTATGTAAATATCCTGAGATAGTTTATAAGATTGTATGTAAATATCCTGAGATAGTTTGTAAGATATGGTATGTAAATATCCCGATGTATTTTATAAGATATGGTATGTTAATATCCTGAGATAGTTTATAAGATGGTATGTAAATATTCTGAGATAGTTTATAAGATATGGTATGTAAATATTCTTATATAGTTTATAAGATATGGTATGTAAATATCCCGAGGTATTTTATAAGATGGTATGTAAATATCCCGAGGTATTTTATATAAGATATGGTATGTAAATATCCCGAGGTATTTTATAAGATATGGTATGTAAATATCCCGAGGTATTTTATAAGATATGGTATGTAAATATTCCGAGGTATTTTATAAGATATGGTATGTAAATATTCTAAGATAGGTTATAAAATATGGTGTGTAAATATCCCGAGGTAGTTTATAAGATGGTATGTAAATATCCCGAGGTATTTTATAAGATATGGTATGTAAATATTCTGAGATAGTTTATAAGATATGGTATGTAAATATCCCGAGGTAGTTTATAAGATGGTGTGTAAATATCCCGAGGTATTTTATAAGATATGGTATGTAAATATCCTGAGATAGTTTATAAGATGGTATGTAAATATCCTGAGATAGTTTATAAGATATGTTATGTAAATATTCTGATATAGTTTATAAGATGGTATGTAAATATCCTAAGAGAGTTTATAAGATGGTATGTAAATATCACGAGGTATTTTATAAGATATGGTATGTAAATATTCTGAGATAGTTTATAAGATATGGTATGTTAATATCCTGAGATAGTTTATAAGATGGTATGTAAATATCCTGAGATAGTTTATAAGATATGGTATGTAAATATTCTGAGATAGTTTATAAGATATATGGTATGTGAACAACAAAACATTTGAACTCATGATGACACATAAATAAGACATGTCGTCTTTTTAATGTTATAGTATCAACCTTTATTTCTCTCTACATTTATGATCCGTTTGTCCTCTATGTGATATCTATAATTGTGTGTGGCCTCGTCAACGTATTCATACTTCAATACTTTTAAAACACTCCATTGCTTATTCTTATTATCAATAATGTACCTACTACATTTATTTCTTATTATTCGCCCTCTCCTATCTCAATTTCATTTTTCTGTAAAACAGGGATTTTAGCGTTTTTTCCCATCATTGCAACATTGTAAATTTTACTCCGTGGTCCACTTTACCAATCACATTTTGTTAATTTCCGTTTTTCAATATTACTTTTGCCCATAAAAAATAACTTTACATAAAAACAAATATAGTAAAGGATATATGCATGTAAACATTACCATGCCCAACTGTAACGCCATCTCCGCATGATGTTGTATTTGAAAGACAAATAAACCCACTAAAATGAAAATTTAAATAAGAAAAACCCGTAAAAAACCAAGTTTTTGACTATAAATCCTTTATGTACGAGAAGTAATTAAAAGAATGTTCATTATAATACGCAGCGCCAGACCATCCAGAAATACAAAATTGCAGTTGTGTCGTAAAACATGTTTAATATAATGCGCACCGAACAGGAATATGTTTATAAAAAGAGCTGTCAATAAAATACGCACCTTATTGCGCGACGGAAAGGTTGTTCAATATAATACGCACCGCGACGCTCTATCTCAAAAAATAGCATGATACATAGGAATAACTAAAATAATCTAAAAAATCAATAATTTAATTACGGTACATGCGATCGATCTGAAATTTTAATACATTGTTTTTATTATCGGTACAAAACTGCCTGCAAAATTTCAGCTCGCTATCTTGCGAGCAAGTGGGTTAAAAATCGATCAAAAGTTTTGGCGACAAGGTCGGTCGGCCGCAGACACCACGAGTTAATATAAAGGATTTTAAAAAAAATGAAGCTGGTCCAAGTTGATGAGAATTAACTGTTTATCTAAACCAGGGGTTCCCAACCTTTTTGTACTCTAGAGCACATTCTTAAATTTTAATAGGGTGGTGAGCACCACCTGTTTTTAATCGACAAACTCCTTCCATAACTTCTCATTTCCCCATAATTATTTTTTTGCATTCATAATTTAGTACTAAATAATTAACACAGATGTTTCAAAATAATACAATTCAAATTTCATACACAAATAGAAATATATTTACAAAACGTAAACAAAGTAAACAAAAACACAAATACAAAGAAAATATTTTATTAAAAAATATAATATCAATATGTCAATGTAATCTTTGAGATTGCATATCATTGCCCAGTGCCTCATAATTAGGAGAGTATGACGATAATCCTGTTAGCAAACAATCATAAAGATGCTCATCGGTGAGTCGAGATATACATTTTAATTTTATTAAGTTCATATTTGAAAACAATGATTCTTATAAAATATCGAACCGAAAAATGATTCAATTTTATATGCCGCTTTTTTAAAAAATGGGAACTTTTGTCTGTCCACTGTATTCCAAAAGTCCTCTGATATTAAGGATTTTAGCTAAACATCATTCTTAAGATCCAAAATTTCTAACTCTAGTTCTTCTGTCTTACCTTGAACAAAATCTGCAATACATGCGGCCATTTCAATTACATTTATTTGCAAGTAAAAGGATTGATAGAGAAGGAAACAATTGGCTCGATATGAGTAAACTGCAAAAATCTCTCTTCAAACTTTTTTTTTAACTCTTGAAGATGCTTAATAAATAATGACCCGTTTAATTCATTGTTACATAGCATTTTCTTTATGTGTGGGAAATGCACGAGAGAATATATCTGCAAATATGATATCAACAAATCCAATTTAGCTTTAGATGACCTTACAGAGCGTATCATTTCAGCTATTTTTTTGGTTTCCCATGCAACTCCAAATTTAAAGAATTCAATTTTTCCATAATGTCTGTGAGAAATCTCAAATCAATCAGCCAGCGAGAGTCAGGTAGTTCATCCCAATTTTCCGTTTTTATCGTTTATAAATGTTTTATTTATTCAATTAAACTCATAAATCTTGTAAGAACATTTCCTTTACCGAGCCAACGTACTTCAGTATGCAGATAAGATCATGTTCTTTATCTTCAGTATCTTGTAACAGGGACTTGAAAAGTCGGTGTTACAAAGGAGCTGCTCCAATAGAATTGATTATTTTTATTACTATTTTCATTACGTGTTCAAATGGCAATATTTTACAACACAGAGATTCCTGGTGGATAATACAGTGGTAGGACATAAAGTTTGAAAATGATTCATCCTTCTTGCAGAGGACAATAAATCCTGTGTTTTTACCTACCATTGCTGGTGCCTCATCGGTGGTTATCGCAGACACCTTGTGCAAAGGCATATTTATTGACTTGGCGTATGTTCTGAATGTATTATAAATATCCTCACCCCTTGTCTGTCCTGCGTGTACAAGGCGTGATGTGCAAAATAGCACAACCCGTTCCAGGCTAGCGTGAAGAGTGCAGTCTGGCTAGCAGCTTGACAAGTTGCGACAAGTACTGTCAGCAAAGGAACCACTCATACATACAATATCGCAAACATACGAACGTATTAAAAAAACCAGGCGCTCAAAACAATTAAAACTCTAACAAATAAATAAAAATAATTCACATTTTTAATTAATGTTTATGAAAAAATTATGTCTCTGTCGAATAGTGGCGGGCACATTCGAATCGTTCCGCGGGCGCCATGGTGCCCGCGGGCACGGGGTTGGGAACCCCTGATCTAAACTATGAGAGATGTAAAGAACGATCAATTTATACAGCCCCCCCCAGCCCCCGTTCGCGGGGGCTACATTCGCATTCCTTCCCCTCCCGCAAATCCGCGTATTATTGACGCAGTTTTAAAACGCCTCTGTATGATTTTATTATATACGCTAACATATGGTTTCCAAACACATTGTAAGGCAGTCTTACTCATTAATATAGCTCCTGTTATAATGTAGTAATGTGTAGTAATGATAAATTTAAAAAAAAATAATTCGTCTGCAGCCAATCAGCAGAGATGAGAAAAGCACGAAACTGACATTGTTGTTTTAGAATTATTTACCAGTTGTATTGTTCCATTTCTCTTTCTCAATTCCTTATTTTATTTTAACTGATATTGATAGTTTAAAATTATCAATATACATAATTCCCGTTGTCTGTATGGATGTAATGCATTTAGGTGGCGCTGCGATCGATTTTGTTTTATAGTTCTACTAATTTTAGAAAGCAGCGCACCAAATTACAGCACCAAAATAAAACTTTTCGAACGTTCCGCAAAAAATGTATAATGTACACATAGTGTACCACTAGTGGGTGAGGGTAAACTGTACACGTTCTTTATAATGAGCCATCATCGTGTTGGTTTGAAATGACTTGATTTAATTTTAATTTTGTGGATATTCGAACCCGTGACCATCAGTACGCTGGCCGAGCGCGCATGCCGTTTGACCCCCGTGCCCCATGCAAACATCTCTGTGAGTGTGAGTGAGGTGTATGATAAGGAGATAACATCTCAGTATGTTATGTCTACGAAGTTCACGTACCCATATGAAGCACGTAGACCCTGGAGTATTCGAGTATTGAGATAAGCAACGCTTTAAGGAACTTGTCGATTACAATGTCAATGACGCATACGGGTATGATGCACTAGAGCAAGCGTGGCCAGACCTGTAGTAACTGAGAGCCATTAAAAAAATATTAAAAAAGCATTGTGAAAGCCGCATTGGAGCACTCTGGATCATTAAACCTTACTTGGATATCTTCAAGTAATCCTTGTAACATGCATAGCTTTCATAAATTGTACGCGAGTCGCAATGTGAACACAGAAGATCGGCATGCGGCTCGCGAGCCGGGGTTTGGCCACCGCTGAATTAGAATTATGTTTCATGTTTATTCAATTACAATATCTTTCACCCGATCACTAATCAGAGATAATTATTAGTTCACTACTGTTTTACACGCAAATACTGTTTTTGAACACACTTCAGGATGCTTAACTAAAACGATTTAGATTAGTGATTAGAGTGTTAATTGTAAACGCCTAAATTGCTGGGTCCAATGCGTGGCATGCATGTTTGACTACAGTGTTATAATTTTAAAGGGAACATGAAGTAAATTTTCTGCTGGAAAAAAGTCACCTGAAAATGGCATCCATTTGTAGGCCTATCTATTCCCCGAAACAGAACCAATAGGAAGTAAGACGTAGACTGAACAGTTCCGCTCTAACAACTAGGAGTTAAGCTCCACTTGTCATTCTTGCGCCCAGCTTCAGTTATCATATTTGTGTCCAAATCCAGCTATCATTCTTGCTTCAAACTCAAGTTATCATCCTTGCATCCAACTCAATTTATCATCCTTGCGTCCTACTCCGGTTGTCATCCTTGTGTCCAACTCCAATTATCATCCTTGCGTCCAACTATAGCTATCATCCTTGCGTCCTACTCCAGTTATCATCCTTGCGTCCAACTCCAGCTATCATTCTTGCTTCCAACTCAAGTTATCATCCTTGCATCCAAATCAATTTATCATCCTCGCGCCAAGCTCCAGTCATTATCCTTGCTTTCAGCTCCAGTTTTCATCCTTGTGTCCAGCTCCAGTTTTCATCCTTGTGTCCAGCTCCAGTTTTCATCCTTGTGTCCAGTTTCTGTAGGCTTATGCCGTCTTAAGATACCCCTAAATATTTTACCACTGATCAAACATAAAAACGATTTTCATAACATATGTTCTTCAGATATGTCTTGTTTATCACATATAAACGTCATAAATTCTCCACGTTAATTTATAAGACTGAATTTTTTTACATTGGCTTTGAAAGTTTAACAGTGCACACATTTTCAGTGAAAAGTTTCGGCCTTTAAAAAACAAACTGATACAAATAAGAGCCTGTTTTAGGACAGATTCCAGGTAAGAGGATCTAGAACGTTCTGTTTGATTAAAAGTTACGACGTCTAAACTGGGGATATATTTAAACACAAATAAACAAAACTAAAGAAGAGCAGAAGAGTTTGATTTGAAGGTCACCGTGAAACAGGAGCTTCCATAAATATTGCACTACTTTCAAACAAACTGGGGCAGGTCGTAACAGCCTTGACCTCAAGGCTCAAGGTTAACGCCCAAGTTTAAATGCGATCCTATATTTCTGTGCCCCTAAAACCGATCTTGTAAGTGTGGAAACATTCTGAACCTTTCAGAAATTGTAGGCCCAGTTCATGGTTTACCTCAAATCTGTTTATTTTCGGACAGAAACTGCGCAGTTTTCTGAGCCACGATCACGCATAAAAAGTTTTTAAATAACGCTCTTAATCCCTTGAAAATGTAAGTTGCAACTCTCCTAATGACATCTCATTAATGTATTCATTAAACAATGTTAGGGGCCATTACTTTATGACTTCTGACTAACTTAATCATAAAACAATGTTAGGGGCCATTACGTTATGACTTCTGACTAACTTAATCATAAAACAATGTTATGGGCCTCTATCCTAATGACTTCTGACTAACATAATCAAACAACTATGCTAGGGACCTTTACCTTATGCCTTCAGACTAACTAAATCATTAAAACAATGTTAAGGGTCTCTATCTCAATGACTTCTGACCAAATTCAACAAAGCACAATATCATTGATAAGAATAGTTGACCCTTATATGCAAATATTATGCAGAAGTAAATTGAATTGTTTTGGGTCATCAAAAGATTTCCTTGATAAGTGGGGTAAAAGCGGGGTAGGGGAGGCGCCAAGTGGGGAGGGGGGCGCACTTTATCATGGGTCATAATGTCAATGTTATATTTACCTTTCAGGTATGAGATCTATTCATGTCATGAAGACTGTTGATGAAGATAATACGTGTTTCTTTGAGGTGTGCACGGCGCCATTATTTTAACTGTGGCTAGAGGTGTGGGGAGGGGAGGTGTAGGAGCGAGTGAGAGATTCATTTTATCTGGAGAATATTAACAACTGCTGATTTTAGGTAACATTTGTATGAGTAAAAACACAAGTCTATACATACAAAATCAACATTTCTTATATCATGTAATACGAACAACGAAGCCCGCCCAAGGACGTTCGGACACCATTTGGTGGCATGTTGTAACTCCCTTCCAACAGCCGTACATGTGCTTCACGTCAAAAATACTATTCATTATAGTTAAAATAAATAACTCGTAAAAATAGAACTTTTGACTATAAATCCGAACGCGCATAACTCAAAATAAAGTCTTGGAAGAAATACTGCACCAAAAATAACTAGTTTTGAACGTCCGCGTAAACGTGTTCAATATCATTGGCTGTAGGAGTCATATGTGTTTCAGGGACCAATCGCTATCAATGACCGCACGGAACATAGCCTTTTATTATACAGGATGTTAAAATCATTGTGTTTTCCTTCATTGACATAGCCTGATGTATGGATGAGTATTAATCTAGTTACTAGGCAGAGTTTTTAAAAAAAAATGTCAGTACTAAACTGCAATGTTTCCTTTAAGGAGCGCGGCTGCATAGCCACGCAGATATCTGTCCAATGCCGCACAGCAATTTAGAATTACCGCGAAGCAAATTTTGAAAAAAAATATTTCTATCCGTCTTTGTTGGGAGTAAAATTGTGGGAAAAAATTGATGCTGTGCAACTTTGCTCATGAGTAGTTGTTTGTTTTTTTGCTTTGCACACGGACCAACTAATGTTGCAGTGAACTTTGATAAACTGCCTGGAAGATTCTCTCTGGTCTGGCTTACGCACCATCTCTCAGGTCTGGCTTATGCCACACCTCTCATCTTTCTGGTCTGGCTTATGCTCACACCTCTCACCTCTCTTATCTGGCTTATGCTCACACCTCTCACCTCTCTGATCTGGCTTATGCTCTCACCTCTCTGATCTGGCTTATGCTCACACCTCTCACCTCTGTACTGGCTTATGCTCTCACCTCTCACCTCTCTGATTTGGATTATGCTCTCACCTCTCTGATTTGGATTATGCTATCACCTCTCACCTCTCTGATTTGGATTATGCTCTCACCTCTCACCTCTCTGATTTGGCTTATGCTCTCACCTCTCACCTCTCTGATTTGGCTTATGCTCTCACCTCTCATCTCTCTGATTTGGCTTATGCTCTCACCTCTCACCTCTCTGATTTGGCTTATGCTCTCACTTCTCATCTCTCTAATTTGGCTTATGCTCTCAACTCTCACCTCTCTGGACTGGCTTATGCTCTCACCTCTCATCTCTCTGATTTTGCTTATGCTCTCAATGTCCCACCTCTCTGGCCTGGCTTATGCTCTCACCTCTCTGGACTGGCTTATGATCTCACCTCTCACCTCTCTGGACTGGCTTATGCCCTCACCTCTCATCGCTCTGGACTGGCTTATGCTCTCACTTCTCTGGTCTGGCTTATGCTCTCACCTCTCACCTCTCTGGTCTGGCTTATGCTCTCACTTCTCTGGTCTGGCTTATGCTCTCACTTCTCTGGTCTGGCTTAGGCTCTCACCTCTCTGGTCTGGCTTATGCTCTCACCTATCACCTCTCTGGTCTGGCTTATGCTCTCACTTCTCTGGTCTGGCTTATGCTCTCACTTCCCTGGTCTGGCTTATGCTCTCACCTCTCTGGTCTGGCTTATGCTCTCACCTCTCACCTCTCTGGTCTGGCTTATGCTCTCACCTCTCCCCTCTCTGGACTGGCTTATGCTCTCACCTCTCACCTCTCTGGACTGGCTTATGCTCTCACCTCTCCCCTCTCTGTACTGGCTTATGCTCTCACCTCTCATCGCTCTGGACTGGCTTATGCTCTCACTTCTCTGGTCTGGCTTATGCTCTCACCTCTCACCTCTCTGGTCTGGTTTATGCTCTCACTTCTCTGGTCTGGCTTATGCTCTCACTTCTCTGGTCTGGCTTATGCTCTCACCTCTCTGGTCTGGCTTATGCTCTCACCTATCACCTCTCTGGTCTGGCTTATGCTCTCACCTCTCACCTCTCTGGTCTGGTTTATGCTCTCACTTCTCTGGTCTGGCTTATGCTCTCACTTCTCTGGTCTGGCTTATGCTCTCACCTCTCTTTTCTGGCTTATGCTCTCACTTCTCTGGTCTGGCTTATGCTCTCACTTCTCTGGTCTGGCTTATGCTCTCACTTCTCTGGTCTGGCTTATGCTCTCACTTCTCTGGTCTCGCTTATGCTCTCACCTCTCTGGTCTGGCTTATGCTCTCACCTCTCTGGTCTGGCTTATGCTCTCACCTCTCTGGTCTGGCTTATGCTCTCACTTCTCTGGTCTGGCTTATGCTCTCACTTCTCTGGTCTGGCTTATGCTCTCACTTCTCTGGTCTGGCTTATGCTCTCACTTCTCTGGTCTGGCTTATGCTCTCACCTCTCTGGTCTGGCTTATGCTATCACTTCTCTGGTCTGGCTTATGCTCTCACCTCTCTGGTCTGGCTTATGCTCTCACCTCTCTGGTCTGGCTTATACTCACACCTCTCGCCTCTCTGATCTGGCTTATGCTCACACCTCTCACCTCTCTGATCTGGCTTATGCTCACACCTCTCACCTCTCTGATCTGGCTTATGCTCACACCTCTCACCTCTCTGATCTGGCTTATGCTCACACCTCTCACCTCTCTGATCTGGCTTATGCTCACACCTCTCACCTCTCTGATCTGGCTTATGCTCACACCTCTCACCTCTCTGATATGGCTTATGCTCACACCTCTCACCTCTGTACTGGCTTATGCTCTCACCTCTCACCTCTCTGATTTGGATTATGCTCTCACCTCTCTGATTTGGATTAAGCTATCACCTCTCACCTCTCTGATTTGAATTATGCTCTCACCTCTCACCTCTCTGATTTGGCTTATGCTCTCACCTCTCACCTCTCTGATTTGCCTTATGCTCTCACCTCTCATCTCTCTGATTTGGCTTATGCTCTCACCTCTCACCTCTCTGATTTGGCTTATGCTCTCACTTCTCAGCTCTCTAATTTGGCTTATGCTCTCAACTCTCACCTCTCTGGACTGGCTTATGCTCTCACCTCTCATCTCTCTGATTTTGCTTATGCTCTCACCTCCCACCTCTCTGGCCTGGCTTATGCTCTCACCTCTCATCGCTCTGGACTGGCTTATGCTCTCACTTCTCTGGTCTGGCTTATGCTCTCACCTCTGACCTCTCTGGTCTGGCTTATGCTCTCACTTCTCTGGTCTGGCTTATGCTCTCACTTCTCTGGTCTGGCTTATGCTCTCACCTCTCTGGTCTGGCTTATGCTCTCACCTATCACCTCTCTGGTCTGGCTTATGCTCTCACTTCTCTGGTCTGGCTTATGCTCTGACCTCTCTGGTCTGGCTTATGCTCTCACTTCTCTGGTCTGGCTTATGCTCTCACTTCTCTGGTCTGGCTTATGCTCTCACCTCTCTGGTCTGGCTTATGCTCTCACCTATCACCTCTCTGGTCTGGCTTATGCTCTCACCTCTCAGCTTCTCTGATATGGCTTATGCTCACACCTCTCACCTCTGTACTGGCTTATGCTCTCACCTCTCACCTCTCTGATTTGGATTATGCTCTCACCTCTCTGATTTGGATTAAGCTATCACCTCTCACCTCTCTGATTTGGATTATGCTCTCACCTCTCACCTCTCTGATTTGGCTTATGCTCTCACCTCTCACCTCTCTGATTTGCCTTATGCTCTCACCTCTCATCTATCTGATTTGGCTTATGCTCTCACTTCTCAGCTCTCTAATTTGGCTTATGCTCTCAACTCTCACCTCTCTGGACTGGCTTATGCTCTCACCTCTCATCTCTCTGATTTTGCTTATGCTCTCACCTCCCACCTCTCTGGCCTGGCTTATGCTCTCACCTCTCATCGCTCTGGACTGGCTTATGCTCTCACTTCTCTGGTCTGGCTTATGCTCTCACCTCTGACCTCTCTGGTCTGGCTTATGCTCTCACTTCTCTGGTCTGGCTTATGCTCTCACTTCTCTGGTCTGGCTTATGCTCTCACCTCTCTGGTCTGGCTTATGCTCTCACCTATCACCTCTCTGGTCTGGCTTATGCTCTCACTTCTCCGGTCTGGCTTATACTCTCACTTCTCTGGTCTGGCTTATGCTCTCACTTCTCTGGTCTGGCTTATGCTCTCACCTCTTTTGTCTGGCTTATGCTATCACTTCTCTGGTCTGGCTTATGCTCTCACCTCTCTGGTCCGGCTTATGCTCTCACCTCTCTGGTCTGGCTTATACTCACACCTCTCGCCTCTCTGATCTGGCTTATGCTCACACCTCTCACCTCTCTGATCTGGCTTATGCTCACACCTCTCACCTCTCTGATCTGGCTTATGCTCACACCTCTCACCTCTCTGATCTGGCTTATGCTCACACCTCTCACCTCTCTGATCTGGCTTATGCTCACACCTCTCACCTCTCTGATCTTGCTTATGCTCACACCTCTCCCCTCTCTGGACTGGCTTATGCTCTCACGTCTCAGGTCTGGCTTATACTCACACCTCTCACCTCTCTGATCTGGCTTATGCTCACACCTCTCACCTCTCTGATCTGGCTTATGCTCACACCTCTCACCTCTCTGATATGGCTTATGCTCACACCTCTCACCTCTGTACTGGCTTATGCTCTCACCTCTCACCTCTCTGATTTGGATTATGCTCTCACCTCTCTGATTTGGATTAAGCTATCACCTCTCACCTCTCTGATTTGGATTATGCTCTCACCTCTCTGATTTGGCTTATGCTCTCACCTCTCACCTCTCTGATTTGCCTTATGCTCTCACCTCTCATCTCTCTGATTTGGCTTATGCTCTCACCTCTCACCTCTCTGATTTGGCTTATGCTCTCACTTCTCAGCTCTCTAATTTGGCTTATGCTCTCAACTCTCACCTCTCTGGACTGGCTTATGCTCTCACCTCTCATCTCTCTGATTTTGCTTATGCTCTCACCTCCCACCTCTCTGGCCTGGCTTATGCTCTCACCTCTCATCGCTCTGGACTGGCTTATGCTCTCACTTCTCTGGTCTGGCTTATGCTCTCACCTCTGACCTCTCTGGTCTGGCTTATGCTCTCACTTCTCTGGTCTGGCTTATGCTCTCACTTCTCTGGTCTGGCTTATGCTCTCACCTCTCTGGTCTGTCTTATGCTCTCACCTATCACCTCTCTGGTCTGGCTTATGCTCTCACTTCTCTGGTCTGGCTTATGCTCTGACCTCTCTGGTCTGGCTTATGCTCTAACTTCTCTGGTCTGGCTTATGCTCTCACTTCTCTGGTCTGGCTTATGCTCTCACCTCTCTGGTCTGGCTTATGCTCTCACCTATCACCTCTCTGGTCTGGCTTATGCTCTCACCTCTCACCTCTCTGATATGGCTTATGCTCACACCTCTCACCTCTGTACTGGCTTATGCTCTCACCTTTCACCTCTCTGATTTGGATTATGCTCTCACCTCTCTGATTTGGATTAAGCTATCACCTCTCACCTCTCTGATTTGGATTATGCTCTCACCTCTCACCTCTCTGATTTGGCTTATGCTCTCACCTCTCACCTCTCTGATTTGCCTTATGCTCTCACCTCTCATCTCTCTGATTTGGCTTATGCTCTCACCTCTCACCTCTCTGATTTGGCTTATGCTCTCACTTCTCAGCTCTCTAATTTGGCTTATGCTCTCAACTCTCACCTCTCTGGACTGGCTTATGTTCTCACCTCTCATCTCTCTGATTTTGCTTATGCTCTCACCTCCCACCTCTCTGGCCTGGCTTATGCTCTCACCTCTCATCGCTCTGGACTGGCTTATGCTCTCACTTCTCTGGTCTGGCTTATGCTCTCACCTCTGACCTCTCTGGTCTGGCTTATGCTCTCACTTCTCTGGTCTGGCTTATGCTCTCACTTCTCTGGTCTGGCTTATGCTCTCACCTCTCTGGTCTGGCTTATGCTCTCACCTATCACCTCTCTGGTCTGGCTTATGCTCTCACTTCTCTGGTCTGGCTTATGCTCTGACCTCTCTGGTCTGGCTTATGCTCTCACTTCTCTGGTCTGGCTTATGCTCTCACTTCTCTGGTCTGGCTTATGCTCTCACCTCTCTGGTCTGGCTTATGCTCTCACCTATCACCTCTCTGGTCTGGCTTATGCTCTCACCTCTCTGGTCTGGCTTATGCTCTCACCTCTCCCCTCTCTGGACTGGCTTATGCTCTCACCTCTCACCTCTCTGGACTGGCTTATGCTCTCACCTCTCCCCTCTCTGGACTGGCTTATGCTCTCACCTCTCATCGCTCTGGACTGGCTTATGCTCTCACTTCTCTGGTCTGGCTTATGCTCTCACCTCTCACTTCACTGGTCTGGCTTATGCTCTCACCTCTCTGGTTTGGCTATGCTCTCACCTATCACCTCTCTGGTCTGGCTTATGCTCTCACTTCTCTGGTCTGGCTTATGCTCTCACTTCTCTGGTCTGGCTTATGCTCTCACCTCTCTGGTCTGGCTTATGCTCTCACCTCTCACCTCTCTGGTCTGGCTTATGCTCTCACCTCTCCCTTCTCTGGACTGGCTTATGCTCTCACCTCTCACCTCTCTGGACTGGCTTATGCTCTCACCTCTCCCCTCTCTGGACTGGCTTATGCTCTCACCTCTCACCTCTCTGGACTGGCTTATGCTCTCCCCTCTCCCCTCTCTGGACTGGCTTATGCTCTCCCCTCTCCCCTCTCTGGACTGGCTTATGCTATCACCTCTCACCTCTCTGGACTGGCTTATGCTCTCACCTCTCATCTCTCTGATTTGGCTTATGCACTCACCTCTCTGGACTGGCTTATGCTCTCACCTCTCACCTCTCTTGACTGGCTTATGCTCTCACATCTCTGATCTGGCTTATGCTGTCAACTCTCTGGGCTTTCTTACGCTCTCACCTCTCACATCTCTGGACTGGCTTATGCTCTCACCTCTCTGGTCTGGCTTATGCTCTCAATCTCTGATCTGGCTTATGCTCTCACCTCTCTAGACTGGCTTATGCTCTCACTCTCACCTCTCTTGACTGGCTTATGTTGTCTCCTCTCTGATCTGGCTTATGCTGTCACCTCTCTGGACTGGCTTATGCTCTCACTTCTCTGGTCTGGCTTATGCTCTCACATCTCTGATCTGGCTTATGCTGTCACCTCTCACCTCTCGGGACTGGCTTATGCTCTCACTTCTCTGGTCCGGCTTATACTCTCACTTCTCTGGTCTGGCTTATGCTCTCACCTCTCACCTCTCTGGTATGGCTTATGCTCTCACTTCTCTGGTCTGGCTTATGCTCTCACTTCTCTGGTCTGGCTTATGCTCTCACCTCTCTGGTCTGGCTTATGCTCTCACCTATCACCTCTCTGGTCTGGCTTATGCTCTCACTTTTCTGGTCTGGCTTATGCTCTCACTTCTCTGGTCTGGCTTATGCACTCACCTCTATGGTCTGGCTTATGCTCTCACCTCTCACCTCTCTGTTCTCGCTTATGCTCTCACCTCTCCCCTCTCTGGACTGGCTTATGCTCTCACCTCTCACCTCTCTGGACTGGCTTATGCTCTCACCTCTCCCCTCTCTGGACTGGCTTATGCTCTCACCTCTCTGGACTGGCTTATGCTCTCACATCTCTGATCTGGCTTATGCTGTCACCTCTCTGGACTGGCTTATGCTATCAACTCTCACCTCTCTGGACTGGCTTATGCTCTCACCTCTCATCTCTCTGATTTGGCTTATGCTCTCACCTCTCTGGACTGGCTTGTGCTCTCACCTCTCACCTCTCTGGACTGGTTTATGCTCTCATATCTCTGATCTGGCTTATGCAGTCACCTCTCTGGACTGGCTTACGCTCTCACTTCTCACCTCTCTGGACTGGCTTATGCTCTCACCTCTCTGGACTGGCTTATGCTCTCACCTCTCTGATCTGGCTTATGCTGTCACCTCTTACCTCTCTGGACTGGCTTATGCTCTCACCTCTCTGGACTGGCTTATGCTGTCTCCTCTCACCTCTCTGATCTGGCTTATGCTCTCACCTCTCTAGACTGGCTTATGCTCTCACTCTCACCTCTCTTGACTGGCTTATGCTCTCACCTCTCACCTCTCTGGACTGGCTTATGCTGTCTCCTCTCTGGACTGGCTTATGCTCTCACCTCTCTGGTCTGGCTTATGCTCTCACCTCTCTGGACCGGCTTATGCTCTCACTTCTCTGGTCTGGCTTATGCTCTCACCTCTCTGGTCTGGCTTATGCTCTCACCTATCACCTCTCTGGTCTGGCTTATGCTCTCACCTCTCACGTCTCTGGTCTGGCTTATGCTCTCACCTCTCACGTCTCTGGTCTGGCTTATGCTCTCACTTCTCTGGTCTGGCTTATGCTCATACCTCTCACGTCTCTGGTCTGGCTTATGCTCTCACCTCTCACGTCTCTGGTCTGGCTTATGCTCTCACGTCTCTGGTCTGGCTTATGCTCTCACCTCTCACGTCTCTGGTCTGGCTTATGCTCTCACGTCTCTGGTCTGGCTTATGCTCTCACCCCTCACGTCTCTGGTCTGGCTTATGCTCTCACCTCTCACGTCTTTGGTCTGGCTTATGCTCTACCGTCTCTGGTCTGGCTTATGCTCTCACCTCTTACGTCTCTGGTCTGGCTTATGCTCTCACTTATCTGGTCCGGCTTATACTCTCACTTCTCTGGTCTGGCTTATGCTCTCACCTCTCACCTCTCTGGTCTGGCTTATGCTCTCACGTCTCTGGTCTTGCTTATGCTCTCACTTCTCTGGTCCGGCTTATACTCTCACTTCTCTGGTCTGGCTTATGATCTCACCTCTCTGGTCTGGCTTATGCTCTCACTTCTCTGGTCTGGCTTATGCTCTCACTTCTCTGGTCTGGCTTATGCTCTCACCTCTCTGGTCTGGCTTATGCTCTCACCTATCACCTCTCTGGTCTGGCTTATGCTCTCACTTCTCTGGTCTGGCTAATGCTGTCAATTCTCTGGTCTGGCTTATGCTCTCACCTCTCTGGTCTGGCTTATGCTCTCACCTCTCACCTCTCTGGTCTGGCTTATGCTCTCACCTCTCTGATATGGCTTATGCTCTTACCTCTCTGATCTGGCTTATGCTCTCAACTCTCACCTCTCTGGTCTGGCTTATGCTCTCACCTCTCTGGTCTTGCTTATACTCTCAACTCTCTGATCTGGCTTATGCTCTCAATTCTCTGGTCTGGCTTATGCTCTCACCTCTCTGGTCTGGCTTAAGCCCTCACCTCTCTGGTCTGGCTTATGCTCTCACATCTCTGATCTGGCTTATGTTCTCAAACTTTCTTGTCTGGCTTATGCTCTCACCTCTCTGGACTGGCTTATGCTCTCACCTCTCACCTCTCTGGACTGGCTTATGCTCTCACCTCTCTAGACTGGCTTATGCTCTCACTCTCACCTCTCTTGACTGGCTTATGCTCTCACCTTTCAACTGTCTGGACTGGCTTATGCTGTCTCCTCTCTGAACTGGCTTATGCTCTCACATCTCTGATCTGGCTTATGCTCTCACTTCTCTGGTCTGGCTTATGCTCTCACCTCTCTGGTCTGGCTTATGCTCTCACCTCTCACCTCTCTGGACCGGCTTATGCTCTCACTTCTCTGGTCTGACTTATGCTCTCACGTCTCTGGTCTGGCTTATGCTCTCACCTCTCTGGTCTGGCTTATGCTCTCACCTCTCACTCTCTGGACCGGCTTATGCTCTCACTTCTCTGGTCTGACTTATGCTCTCACTTCTCTGGTCTTACTTATGCTCTCACGTCTCTGGTCTGGCTTATGCTCTCACTTCTCTGGTCCGGCTTATACTCTCACTTCTCTGGTCTGGCTTATGCTCTCACTTCTCTGGTCTGGCTTATGCTCTCACTTCTCTGGTCTGGCTTATGCTCTCACCTCTCTGGTCTGGCTTATGCTCTCACCTATCACCTCTCTGGTCTGGCTTATGCTCTCACTTCTCTGGTCTGGCTTATGCTCTCACTTCTCTGGTCTGGCTTATGCACTCACCTCTCTGGTCTGGCTTATGCTCTCACCTCTCACCTCTCTGGTCTCGCTTATGCTCTCACCTCTCCCCTCTCTGGACTGGCTTATGCTCTCACCTCTCACCTCTCTGGACTGGCTTATGCTCTCACCTCTCCCCTCTCTGGACTGGCTTATGCTCTCACCTCTTGCCTCTCTGGACTGGCTTATGCTCTCACATCTCTGATCTGGCTTATGCTGTCACCTCTCTGGACTGGCTTATGCTATCACCTCTCACCTCTCTGGACTGGCTTATGCTCTCACCTCTCATCTCTCTGATTTGGCTTATGCTCTCACCTCTCTGGACTGGCTTGTGCTCTCACCTCTCACCTCTCTGGACTGGTTTATGCTCTCATATCTCTGATATGAGATATGCTGTCACCTCTCTGGACTGGCTTACGCTCTCACCTCTCACCTCTCTGGACTGGCTTATGCTCTCACCTATCTGGTCTGGCTTATGCTCTCAATCTCTGATCTGGCTTATGCTCTCACCTCTCTAGACTGGCTTATGCTCTCACTCTCACCTCTCTTGACTGGCTTATGCTCTCACCTCTCACCTCTCTGGACTGGCTTATGCTGTCTCCTCTCTGGACTGGCTTATGCTCTCACATCTCTGATCTGGCTTATGCTGTCACCTCTCACCTCTCTGGACTGGCTTATGCTCTCACCTCTCTGGACTGGCTTATGCTGTCTCCTCTCACCTCTCTGATCTGGCTTATGCTCTCACCTCTCTAGACTGGCTTATGCTTTCACTCTCACCTCTCTTGACTGGCTTATGCTCTCACCTCTCACCTCTCTGGACTGGCTTATGCTGTCTCCTCTCTGGACTGGCTTATGCTCTCACATCTCTGATCTGGCTTATGCTGTCACCTCTCACCTCTCTGGTCTGGCATATGCTCTCACCTCTCTGGACCGGCTTATGCTCTCACTTCTCTGGTCTGACTTATGCTCTCACTTCTCTGGTCTGACTTATGCTCTCACGTCTCTGGTCTGACTTATGCTCTCACCTCTCTGGTCTGGCTTATGCTCTCACCTCTCACGTCTCTGGTCTGGCTTATGCTCTCACTTCTCTGGTCCGGCTTATACTCTCACTTCTCTGGTCTGGCTTATGCTCTCACCTCTCTGGTCTGGCTTATGCTCTCACCTATCACCTCTCTGGTCTGGCTTATGCTCTCACTTCTCTGGTCTGGCTTATGCTCTCACTTCTCTGGTCTGGCTTATGCTCTCACCTCTCTGGTCTGGCTTATGCTCTCACCTCTCACCTCTCAGGTCTGGCTTATGCTCTCACCTCTCTGATATGGCTTATGCTCTCACCTCTCTGATCTGGCTTTTGCTCTCAACTCTCACCTCTCTGGTCTGGCTTATGCTCTCACCTCTATGGTCTGGCTTATACTCTCAACTCTCTGATCTGGCTTATGCTCTCACTTCTCTGGTCTGGCTTATGCTCTCACCTCTCTGGTCTGGCTTATGCCCTCACCTCTCTGGTCTGGCTTATGCTCTCACATCTCTGATCTGGCTTATGTTCTCAAACTTTCTTGTCTGGCGTATGCTTTCACCTCTCTGGTCTGGCTTATGCTCTCACCTCTCTGATCTGGCTTATGCTCTCACTTCTCTGGTCTGGCTTATGCTCTCACCTCTCTTGTCTGGCTTATGCTCTCAATATAATGCACAAAATTGCAGAATGCACCAGAATGCAACTGCACCAGATGGCTTCAGAATGCAAACGAATGCACAAGATGGAATCAGAATGCAACAGAATGCACCAGATGGAATCAGAATGCATCAGAATGCACGAGAATGCACCAGTATGAACAAGATGGCATCATGTATTAGATACAGAATGCACCAGAATGCACAAGATGGCATCATAATGTATCAGAATGCACTTGATGGCATCTAAATCTATCAGAAAACACAAGAATGCACTAGAATGCATCTGAATTAACAAGGCATCAGAATGCACCAGAGGGCATCAGAATGCACCAGGAAGCACCAGAATGCATCAGAATGCACACGATGGCATCAGAATGCAACAGAATGTATCAGAATGCACCTGATGTCATCTGAATGCATCAGAAATCACCAGGTTACATCAGAATGCACGAGAAGGCACCAGTTGGTGTCATGATGCACCAGAATGCAGCTGATCATCCGCATTCAGAAGAAAGCACCAGGTTACATCATAATCCACAAGAATGCACCTGAATGCACAAGATGTAATCAGAATGCAACAGAATGCACCAGATGGAATCAGAATGCACGAGAATTCTATCAGATAGAATCAGTATGCACCAGAAAGCACCCGATGACATCAGAATGCATCAGAATGCACCAGATGGCATCAGAATGCATTAGAATGTACCAGATGGCATCAGAATAAATCAGAATGCATCAGAATGCACCAGGTGGCATCAGAATGCACCAGAATGCACCGGATGGCGAATGCACCAGAATGCACAAGATGGCGTCACAATGCACCACAATACAACAGATGGTGTCAGAATGCATCAAAATGCATCAGAATGTATCAGTATGCACCAGAATGCACCATATGACATAAGAATGTCCCCTAACGTCCCCTAATGTCCCCTAATGTCCCCTAATGTCCCCTAATGTCCCCTAATGTCCCCTAATGTCCCTTAATGTCCCCTAATGTCCCCTAATGTCCCCTAATGTCCCCTAATGTCCCCTCATGTCCCCTCATGTCCCCTAATGTCCCCTAATGTCCTCTAA
>CALYLW010000915.1:815562-913412 GCA_944989445.1 Ampullaceana balthica
GCTTTTTCCCTTATGGATGTTCAGGCCAAGGCAAGCAGAGAATTGTGCTACATTGTTGGTTTTCTCCTGCATCTGTTGCTGTGAGTGTGATAATAAGGCCAGGTCGTCCGCAAAGTCCAGGTCATCAAGTTGTTTCCATAGTGTCCACTGGATACCATTTCTCTTCTGCTCTGTAGACATTTTCATTATCCAGTCGATGGTTAGCAGAAATAAGAATGGTGAAAGCAGACACCCCTGTCTGACTCCGGTCTGTACCTCAAAAGCTGCTGTTGCTTGTTGGCCATGGACAATTCTACATGTAAGTCCTTCGTAGGAAGCCTTAATTATGTCAGTCAATTTTTGTGGTATCCCGTAGTGTCTTAGTAACTTCCACAGGGTTGGCCTGTCAACACTATCGAAAGCCTTCTCATAGTCAATAAAGTTGATGTATAGTGGTGAGTTCCACTCCAGGGATTGTTCCAATATAATTCTCAGAGTGGCAATCTGGTCAGTGCATGATCTATCTTTTCTAAAACCTGCTTGTTGGTCTCTAAGATGGGTGTCTATTGCGTCCCTCATTCTGTTTAGCAGCACTCTGTTAAATACTTTGCTTGGTATGGATAGCAGAGTTATTCCTCTATAGTTGGAGCAAGAGCTAAGATCTCCTTTCTTTGGGAGCTTAATGAGATGTCCTTCTTTCCACTCCGTCGGAATCTGTTCTTCCTCCCATATTTTCTTGAAAAGAATGTGTAGCGTTGCAGAGCTAGTCGTAATATCTGCTGTCCCCTAATGTCCCCTCATGTCCCCTCATGTCCCCTCATGTCCCCTCATGTCCCCTCATGTCCCCTCATGTCCCCTCATGTCCCCTCAAGTCCCCTCATGTCCCCTCATGTCCCCTCATGTCCCGTCATGTCACCTCATGTCACCTCATGTCACCTCATGTCACCTCATGTCACCTCATGTCACCTCATGTCCCCTCATGTCCCCTCATGTCCCCTCATGTCCCCTCATGTCCCCTCATGTCCCCTCATGTCCCCTCATGTCCCCTAATGTCCCCTAATGTCCCCTCATTCATCATCATCATTGCCCTTCGTCCCATCTGGGGCATAGGCCGCGAACAAAGTCTCTCCAGGCATCCCGGTCCTGCGCCAGTCTCTCAATCTGCCCCCAGCTGTGCCCGCTCATTTTTGTGTCTGCCTCCAGTTCTCTTCTCCACGTCATTTTGGGACGACCTCTTTTCCTTTTGCCTTGGGGGTTCCATGTGAGGGCTTGTCTCACAATGCTGGATGTAGGCTTTCTGAGAGTGTGGCCAATCCATCTCCATTTGCGCTGGCGTATTAGCTCTTCCACTGGCTCTTGTTGTGTGCGTTGCCAGAGGTCCTCATTGGTGATGACATTTGGCCAGCGGATTCGGAGAATTGCTCGGAGACATATATTTATAAAGGCTTGAAGCTTTCTAGAAATGGCTGCTGTTATTCGCCATGTTTCTGCTCCATACAGTAGGACAGGCTTTACTGTGGTGTTGAATATCCTGACCTTGGTATGAAGAGTCAAGTTGTTGCAGTTCCAAACTTTTTTTAGCTGTTTAAATGATGATCTTGCTTTGCCAATTCTCACTCTTACATCGGCGTCTGTCCCTCCTTGTGTATCGATGATGCTTCCAAGGTATGTGAAGCTATCCACCTCTTCCAGATTTGTTCCTTCCAGTGTTATTGGAGTGTTGCTTGATGTGTTTATTTTAAGGACTTTGCTTTTTCCCTTATGGATGTTCAGGCCAAGGCAAGCAGAGAATTGTGCTACATTGTTGGTTTTCTCCTGCATCTGTTGCTGTGAGTGTGATAATAAGGCCAGGTCGTCCGCAAAGTCCAGGTCATCAAGTTGTTTCCATAGTGTCCACTGGATACCATTTCTCTTCTGCTCTGTAGACATTTTCATTATCCAGTCGATGGTTAGCAGAAATAAGAATGGTGAAAGCAGACACCCCTGTCTGACTCCGGTCTGTACCTCAAAAGCTGCTGTTGCTTGTTGGCCATGGACAATTCTACATGTAAGTCCTTCGTAGGAAGCCTTAATTATGTCAGTCAATTTTTGTGGTATCCCGTAGTGTCTTAGTAACTTCCACAGGGTTGGCCTGTCAACACTATCGAAAGCCTTCTCATAGTCAATAAAGTTGATGTATAGTGGTGAGTTCCACTCCAGGGATTGTTCCAATATAATTCTCAGAGTGGCAATCTGGTCAGTGCATGATCTATCTTTTCTAAAACCTGCTTGTTGGTCTCTAAGATGGGTGTCTATTGCGTCCCTCATTCTGTTTAGCAGCACTCTGTTAAATACTTTGCTTGGTATGGATAGCAGAGTTATTCCTCTATAGTTGGAGCAAGAGCTAAGATCTCCTTTCTTTGGGAGCTTAATGAGATGTCCTTCTTTCCACTCCGTCGGAATCTGTTCTTCCTCCCATATTTTCTTGAAAAGAATGTGTAGCGTTGCAGAGCTAGTCGTAATATCTGCTGTCCCCTAATGTCCCCTCATGTCACCTCATGTCCCCTCATGTCCCCTCATGTCCCCTCATGTCCCCTCATGTCCCCTCATGTCCCCTCATGTCCCCTCAAGTCCCCTCATGTCCCCTCATGTCCCCTCATGTCCCCTAATGTCACCTCATGTCACCTCATGTCACCTCATGTCACCTCATGTCACCTCATGTCACCTCATGTCAACCTCATGTCACCTCATGTCACCTCATGTCACCTCATGTCACCTCATGTCACCTCATGTCACCTCATGTCACCTCATGTCACCTCATATCTGCTGTCCCCTAATGTCCCCTAATGTCCCCTAATGTCCCCTCATGTCCCCTCATGTCCCCTCATGTCCCCTCATGTCCCCTCATGTCACCTCATGTCACCTCATGTCACCTCATGTCATCTCATGTCACCTCATGTCCCCTCATGTCCCCTCATGTCCCCTCATGTCCCCTCATGTCGCCCTCATGTCCCCTAATGTCCCCTAATGTCCCCTAATGTCCCCTCATGTCCACTCATGTCCCCTCATGTCCCCTCATGTCCCCTCATGTCCCCTAATGTCCCCTAATGTCCCCTCATGTCCCCTCATGTCCCCTCATGTCCCCTCATGTCCCCTCATGTCCCCTCATTTCCCCTTATGTCCCCTCATGTCCCTCATGTCCCCTCATGTCCCCCCATGTCCCCTCATGTCCCCTCATGTCCCCTCATGTCCCCTCATGTCCCCTCATGTCCCCTCATGTCCCCTCATGTCCCCTCATGTCCCCTCATGTCCCCTCATGTCCCCTCATGTCCCCTCATGTCACCTCATGTCACCTCATGTCACCTCATGTCACCTCATGTCACCTCATGTCACCTCATGTCACCTCATGTCACCTCATGTCACCTCATGTCACCTCATGTCACCTCATGTCACCTCATGTCACCTCATGTCACCTCATGTCACCTCATGTCACCTCATGTCACCTCATGTCACCTCATGTCACCTCATGTCACCTCATGTCACCTCATGTCACCTCACGTCCCCTCATGTCCCCTTATGTCCCCTCATGCCCCGTCATGAGGGAGGACAAAGACGGACAATGGCGGACAAAGACGGACAAAGAAGGATCAAGACAATCAAAGGCGGACAAAGGCGGACACAGACGGACATAGACGGACAAAGACGGACATAGTTGGACAAAGACGGACATAGGCGGACAAAGACGGACATATATGGATCAATGCGGACAACTGCGGACAAAGGCGGACACAGACGGACATAGACGGACAAAGGCGGAAAAAGGCGGACAAAGGCGGACATATATGGATCAATGCGGACAACTGCGGACAAAGTCGGACACAGACGGACGTAGACGGACAAAGACGGACAAAGACGGACAAAGGCGGACAAAGGCGGACAAAGGCGGACAAAGGCGGACAAAGGCGGACAAAGGCGGACAAAGGCGGACAAAGGCGGACAAAGGCGGACAAAGGCGGACAAAGGCGGACAAAGGCGGACAAAGGCGGACAAAGGCGGACAAAGGCGGACAAAGGCGGACAAAGGCGGACAAAGGCGGACAAAGGCGGACAAAGGCGGACAAAGGCGGACAAAGGCGGACAAAGGCGGACAAAGGTGGACAAAGGCGGACAAAGGCGGACAAAGGCGGACACCTAGACAAACACCTCATGTCCCCTCATGTCCCCTCATGTCCCCTCATGTCCCCTCATGTCCCCTCATGTCCCCTAATGTCCCCTAATGTCCCCTCATTCATCATCATCATTGCCCTTCGTCCCATCTGGGGCATAGGCCGCGAACAAAGTCTCTCCAGGCATCCCGGTCCTGCGCCAGTCTCTCAATCTGCCCCCAGCTGTGCCCGCTCATTTTTGTGTCTGCCTCCAGTTCTCTTCTCCACGTCATTTTGGGACGACCTCTTTTCCTTTTGCCTTGGGGGTTCCATGTGAGGGCTTGTCTCACAATGCTGGATGTAGGCTTTCTGAGAGTGTGGCCAATCCATCTCCATTTGCGCTGGCGTATTAGCTCTTCCACTGGCTCTTGTTGTGTGCGTTGCCAGAGGTCCTCATTGGTGATGACATTTGGCCAGCGGATTCGGAGAATTGCTCGGAGACATATATTTATAAAGGCTTGAAGCTTTCTAGAAATGGCTGCTGTTATTCGCCATGTTTCTGCTCCATACAGTAGGACAGGCTTTACTGTGGTGTTGAATATCCTGACCTTGGTATGAAGAGTCAAGTTGTTGCAGTTCCAAACTTTTTTTAGCTGTTTAAATGATGATCTTGCTTTGCCAATTCTCACTCTTACATCGGCGTCTGTCCCTCCTTGTGTATCGATGATGCTTCCAAGGTATGTGAAGCTATCCACCTCTTCCAGATTTGTTCCTTCCAGTGTTATTGGAGTGTTGCTTGATGTGTTTATTTTAAGGACTTTGCTTTTTCCCTTATGGATGTTCAGGCCAAGGCAAGCAGAGAATTGTGCTACATTGTTGGTTTTCTCCTGCATCTGTTGCTGTGAGTGTGATAATAAGGCCAGGTCGTCCGCAAAGTCCAGGTCATCAAGTTGTTTCCATAGTGTCCACTGGATACCATTTCTCTTCTGCTCTGTAGACATTTTCATTATCCAGTCGATGGTTAGCAGAAATAAGAATGGTGAAAGCAGACACCCCTGTCTGACTCCGGTCTGTACCTCAAAAGCTGCTGTTGCTTGTTGGCCATGGACAATTCTACATGTAAGTCCTTCGTAGGAAGCCTTAATTATGTCAGTCAATTTTTGTGGTATCCCGTAGTGTCTTAGTAACTTCCACAGGGTTGGCCTGTCAACACTATCGAAAGCCTTCTCATAGTCAATAAAGTTGATGTATAGTGGTGAGTTCCACTCCAGGGATTGTTCCAATATAATTCTCAGAGTGGCAATCTGGTCAGTGCATGATCTATCTTTTCTAAAACCTGCTTGTTGGTCTCTAAGATGGGTGTCTATTGCGTCCCTCATTCTGTTTAGCAGCACTCTGTTAAATACTTTGCTTGGTATGGATAGCAGAGTTATTCCTCTATAGTTGGAGCAAGAGCTAAGATCTCCTTTCTTTGGGAGCTTAATGAGATGTCCTTCTTTCCACTCCGTCGGAATCTGTTCTTCCTCCCATATTTTCTTGAAAAGAATGTGTAGCGTTGCAGAGCTAGTCGTAATATCTGCTGTCCCCTAATGTCCCCTAATGTCCCCTAATGTCCCCTCATGTCCCCTCATGTCCCCTCATGTCCCCTCATGTCCCCTCATGTCCCCTCATGTCACCTCATGTCACCTCATGTCACCTCATGTCACCTCATGTCACCTCATGTCACCTCATGTCACCTCATGTCACCTCATGTCACCTCATGTCACCTCATGTCACCTCATGTCACCTCATGTCACCTCATGTCACCTCATGTCACCTCATGTCACCTCATGTCACCTCATGTCACCTCATGTCACCTCATGTCACCTCATGTCACCTCATGTCACCTCATGTCACCTCATGTCACCTCATGTCACCTCATGTCACCTCATGTCACCTCATGTCACCTCATGTCACCTCATGTCACCTCATGTCACCTCATGTCACCTCATGTCACCTCATGTCACCTCATGTCACCTCATGTCACCTCATGTCACCTCACGTCCCCTCATGTCCCCTTATGTCCCCTCATGCCCCGTCATGAGGGAGGACAAAGACGGACAATGGCGGACAAAGACGGACAAAGAAGGATCAAGACTGTCAAAGGCGGACAAAGGCGGACACAGACGGACATAGACGGACAAAGACGGACATAGGCGGACAAAGACGGACATATGGATCAACTGCGGACAAAGGCGGACACAGACGGACATAGACGGACAAAGACGGACATAGGCGGACAAAGACGGACATATATGGATCAATGCGGACAACTGCGGACAAAGTCGGACACAGACGGACGTAGACGGACAAAGACGGACAAAGGCGGACAAAGGCGGACAAAGGCGGACAAAGGCGGACAAAGGCGGACAAAGGCGGACAAAGGCGGACAAAGGCGGACAAAGGCGGACAAAGGCGGACAAAGGCGGACAAAGGCGGACAAAGGCGGACAAAGGCGGACAAAGGCGGACAAAGGCGGACAAAGGCGGACAAAGGCGGACAAAGGCGGACAAAGGCGGACAAAAGCGGACAAAGGCGGACAAAGGCGGACTAAGGCGGACAAAGGCGGACAAAGGCGGACAAAGGCGGACAAAGGCGGACAAAGGCGGACAAAGGCGGACAAAGGCGGACAAAGGCGGACACCTAGACAAACACCTCATGTCCCCTCATGTCCCCTCATGTCCCCTCATGTCACCTGATGTCACCTCATGTCACCTCATGTCACCTCATGTCACCTCATGTCACCTCATGTCACCTCATGTCACCTCATGTCACCTCATGTCACCTCATGTCCCCTCATGTCACCTCATGTCCCCTCATGTCACCTCATGTCACCCTCATGTCACCTCATGTCACCTCATGTCACCTCATGTCACCCTCATGTCACCTCATGTCACCTCATGTCACCTCATGTCACCTCATGTCACCTCATGTCACCTCATGTCACCTCATATCTGCTGTCCCCTAATGTCCCCTAATGTCCCCTCATGTCCCCTCATGTCCCCTCATGTCCCCTCATGTCCCCTCATGTCCCCTCATGTCCCCTCATGTCACCTCATGTCACCTCATGTCACCTCATGTCACCTCATGTCACCTCATGTCCCCTCATGTCCCCTCATGTCCCCTCATGTCCCCTCATGTCCCCTCATGTCCCCTCATGTCCCCCTCATGTCCCCTAATGTCCCCTCATGTCCCCTCATGTCCCCTCATGTCCCCTCATGTCCCCTCATGTCCCCTCATGTCCCCTATGTCCCCTAATGTCCCCTCATATCCCCTCATGTCCCCTCATGTCCCCTCATGTCCCCTCATGTCCCCTCATGTCCCCTCATGTCCCCTCATGTCCCCTCATGTCCCCCTCATGTCCCCTAATGTCCCCTCATGTCCCCTCATGTCCCCTCATGTCCCCTCATGTCCCCTCATGTCCCCTCATGTCCCCTCATGTCCCCTCATGTCCCCTCATGTCCCCTCATGTCCCCTCATGTCACCTCATGTCACCTCATGTCACCTCATGTCACCTCATGTCACCTCATGTCACCTCATGTCACCTCATGTCACCTCATGTCACCTCATGTCACCTCATGTCACCTCATGTCACCTCATGTCACCTCATGTCACCTCATGTCACCTCATGTCACCTCATGTCACCTCATGTCACCTCATGTCACCTCATGTCACCTCATGTCACCTCACGTCCCCTCATGTCCCCTTATGTCCCCTCATGCCCCGTCATGAGGGAGGACAAAGACGGACAATGGCGGACAAAGACGGACAAAGAAGGATCAAGACAATCAAAGGCGGACAAAGGCGGACACAGACGGACATAGACGGACAAAGACGGACATAGTTGGACAAAGACGGACATAGGCGGACAAAGACGGACATATATGGATCAATGCGGACAACTGCGGACAAAGGCGGACACAGACGGACATAGACGGACAAAGGCGGAAAAAGGCGGACAAAGGCGGACATATATGGATCAATGCGGACAACTGCGGACAAAGTCGGACACAGACGGACGTAGACGGACAAAGACGGACAAAGACGGACAAAGGCGGACAAAGGCGGACAAAGGCGGACAAAGGCGGACAAAGGCGGACAAAGGCGGACAAAGGCGGACAAAGGCGGACAAAGGCGGACAAAGGCGGACAAAGGCGGACAAAGGCGGACAAAGGCGGACAAAGGCGGACAAAGGCGGACAAAGGCGGACAAAGGCGGACAAAGGCGGACAAAGGCGGACAAAGGCGGACAAAGGCGGACAAAGGCGGACAAAGGCGGACAAAGGCGGACACCTAGACAAACACCTCATGTCCCCTCATGTCCCCTCATGTCCCCTCATGTCCCCTCATGTCCCCTAATGTCCCCTAATGTCCCCTCATTCATCATCATCATTGCCCTTCGTCCCATCTGGGGCATAGGCCGCGAACAAAGTCTCTCCAGGCATCCCGGTCCTGCGCCAGTCTCTCAATCTGCCCCCAGCTGTGCCCGCTCATTTTTGTGTCTGCCTCCAGTTCTCTTCTCCACGTCATTTTGGGACGACCTCTTTTCCTTTTGCCTTGGGGGTTCCATGTGAGGGCTTGTCTCACAATGCTGGATGTAGGCTTTCTGAGAGTGTGGCCAATCCATCTCCATTTGCGCTGGCGTATTAGCTCTTCCACTGGCTCTTGTTGTGTGCGTTGCCAGAGGTCCTCATTGGTGATGACATTTGGCCAGCGGATTCGGAGAATTGCTCGGAGACATATATTTATAAAGGCTTGAAGCTTTCTAGAAATGGCTGCTGTTATTCGCCATGTTTCTGCTCCATACAGTAGGACAGGCTTTACTGTGGTGTTGAATATCCTGACCTTGGTATGAAGAGTCAAGTTGTTGCAGTTCCAAACTTTTTTTAGCTGTTTAAATGATGATCTTGCTTTGCCAATTCTCACTCTTACATCGGCGTCTGTCCCTCCTTGTGTATCGATGATGCTTCCAAGGTATGTGAAGCTATCCACCTCTTCCAGATTTGTTCCTTCCAGTGTTATTGGAGTGTTGCTTGATGTGTTTATTTTAAGGACTTTGCTTTTTCCCTTATGGATGTTCAGGCCAAGGCAAGCAGAGAATTGTGCTACATTGTTGGTTTTCTCCTGCATCTGTTGCTGTGAGTGTGATAATAAGGCCAGGTCGTCCGCAAAGTCCAGGTCATCAAGTTGTTTCCATAGTGTCCACTGGATACCATTTCTCTTCTGCTCTGTAGACATTTTCATTATCCAGTCGATGGTTAGCAGAAATAAGAATGGTGAAAGCAGACACCCCTGTCTGACTCCGGTCTGTACCTCAAAAGCTGCTGTTGCTTGTTGGCCATGGACAATTCTACATGTAAGTCCTTCGTAGGAAGCCTTAATTATGTCAGTCAATTTTTGTGGTATCCCGTAGTGTCTTAGTAACTTCCACAGGGTTGGCCTGTCAACACTATCGAAAGCCTTCTCATAGTCAATAAAGTTGATGTATAGTGGTGAGTTCCACTCCAGGGATTGTTCCAATATAATTCTCAGAGTGGCAATCTGGTCAGTGCATGATCTATCTTTTCTAAAACCTGCTTGTTGGTCTCTAAGATGGGTGTCTATTGCGTCCCTCATTCTGTTTAGCAGCACTCTGTTAAATACTTTGCTTGGTATGGATAGCAGAGTTATTCCTCTATAGTTGGAGCAAGAGCTAAGATCTCCTTTCTTTGGGAGCTTAATGAGATGTCCTTCTTTCCACTCCGTCGGAATCTGTTCTTCCTCCCATATTTTCTTGAAAGAATGTGTAGCATTGCAGAGCTAGTCGTAATATCTGCTGTCCCCTAATGTCCCCTAATGTCCCCTAATGTCCCCTCATGTCCCCTCATGTCACCTCATGTCCCCTCATGTCACCTCATGTCACCTCATGTCACCTCATGTCACCTCATGTCACCTCATGTCACCTCATGTCACCTCATGTCACCTCATGTCACCTCATGTCACCTCATGTCACCTCATGTCACCTCATGTCACCTCATGTCACCTCATGTCACCTCATGTCACCTCATGTCACCTCATGTCACCTCATGTCACCTCATGTCACCTCATGTCACCTCATGTCACCTCATGTCACCTCATGTCACCTCATGTCACCTCATGTCACCTCATGTCACCTCATGTCACCTCATGTCACCTCATGTCACCTCATGTCACCTCATGTCACCTCATGAGACCTCATGTCACCTCATGTCACCTCATGTCACCTCATGTCACCTCTTGTCACCTCATGTCACCTCATGTCACCTCATGTCACCTCATGTCACCTCATGTCACCTTATGTCAACTCATGTCACCTCATGTCACCTCATGTCCCCTCATGTCCCCTCATGTCCCCTCATGTCACCTCATGTCCCCTAATGTCCCCTCATGTCCCCTCATGTCCCCTAATGTCCCCTCATGTCCCCTCATGTCCCCTCATGTCCCCCATGTCCCCCATGTCCCCCATGTCCCCCATGTCCCCCCATACCCCTCTTGTCCCCTCATGTCCCCTCATGTCCCCTCATGTCCCCTCATGTCCCCTCATGTCCCCTCATGTCACCTCATGTCCCCTCATGTCCCCTCATGTCACCTAATGTCACCTCATGTCACCTCATGTCACCTCATGTCACCTCATGTCACCTCATGTCACCTCATGTCACCTCATGTCACCTCATGTCACCTCATGTCACCTCATGTCACCTCATGTCACCTCATGTCACCTCACGTCCCCTCATGTCCCCTTATGTCCCCTCATGCCCGTCATGAGGGAGGACAAAGACGGACAATGGCGGACAAAGACGGACAAAGAAGGATCAAGACTGTCAAAGGCGGACAAAGGCGGACACAGACGGACATAGACGGACAAAGACGGACATAGACGGACAAAGACGGACATATATGGATCAATGCGGACAACTGCGCACAAAGGCGGACACAGACGGACATAGACGGACAAAGACGGACATAGGCGGACAAAGACGGACATATATGGATCAATGCGGACAACTGCGGACAAAGTCGGACACAGACGGACGTAGACGGACAAAGACGGACAAAGGCGGACAAAGGCGGACAAAGGCGGACAAAGGCGGACAAAGGCGGACAAAGGCGGACAAAGGCGGACAAAGGCGGACTAAGGTGGACAAAGGCGGACAAAGGCGGACAAAGGCGGACAAAGGCGGACAAAGGCGGACAAAGGCGGACAAAGGCGGACAAAGGCGGACAAAGGCGGACAAAGGCGGACAAAGGCGGACAAAGGCGGACAAAGGCGGACAAAGGAGGACAAAGGCGGACAAAGGCGGACAAAGGCGGACGAAGGCAGACAAAGGCGGACAAAGGCAGACAAAGGCGGACAAAGGCGGACAAAGGCGTACAAAGACGGACAAAGGCGGACAAAGGCGGACACCTAGACACACCCCTCATGTCCCCTCATGTCCCCTCATGTCCCCTCATGTCCCCTCATGTCCCCTCATGTCCCCTCATGTCCCCTAATGTCCCCTAATGTCCCCTAATGTCCCCTAATGTCCCCTAATGTCCCCTCATGTCCCCTCATGTCCCCTCATGTCCCCTCATGTCCCCTAATGTCCCCTAATGTCGCCTCATATCCCCTCATGTCCCCTCATTTCCCCTTATGTCCCCTCATGTCCCCTCATGTCCCCTCATGTCCCCCCATGTCCCCTAATGTCCCCTCATGTCCCCTCATGTCCCCTCATGTCCCCTCATGTCCCCTCATGTCCCCTCATGTCCCCTCATGTCCCCTCATGTCACCTCATGTCACCTCATGTCACCTCATGTCACCTCATGTCACCTCATGTCACCTCATGTCACCTCATGTCACTCATGTCACCTCATGTCACCTCATGTCACCTCATGTCACCTCATGTCACCTCATGTCACCTCATGTCACCTCATGTCACCTCATGTCACCTCATGTCACCTCATGTCACCTCACGTCCCCTCATGTCCCCTTATGTCCCCTCATGCCCCGTCATGAGGGAGGACAAAGACGGACAATGGCGGACAAAGACGGACAAAGAAGGATCAAGACAATCAAAGGCGGACAAAGGCGGACACAGACGGACATAGACGGACAAAGACGGACATAGTTGGACAAAGACGGACATAGGCGGACAAAGACGGACATATATGGATCAATGCGGACAACTGCGGACAAAGGCGGACACAGACGGAAATAGACGGACAAAGGCGGAAAAAGGCGGACAGAGGCGGACATATATGGATCAATGTGGACAACTGCGGACAAAGTCGGACACAGACGGACGTAGACGGACAAAGACGGACAAAGACGGACAAAGGCGGACAAAGGCGGACAAAGGCGGACAAAGGCGGACAAAGGCGGACAAAGGCGGACAAAGGCGGACAAAGGCGGACAAAGGCGGACAAAGGCGGACAAAGGCGGACAAAGGCGGACAAAGGCGGACAAAGGCGGACAAAGGCGGACAAAGGCGGACAAAGGCGGACAAAGGCGGACAAAGGCGGACAAAGGCGGACAAAGGCGGACAAAGGCGGACAAAGGCGGACAAAGGCGGACAAAGGCGGACAAAGGCGGACAAAGGCGGACAAAGGCGGACAAAGCGACAAAGGCGGACACCTAGACAAACACCTCATGTCCCCTCATGTCCCCTCATGTCCCCTCATGTCCCCTCATGTCCCCTCATGTCCCCTCATGTCCCCTCATTCATCATCATCATTTCCCTTCGTCCCATCTGGGGCATAGGCCGCGAACAAAGTCTCTCCAGGCATCCCGGTCCTGCGCCAGTCTCTCAATCTGCCCCCAGCTGTGCCCGCTCATTTTTGTGTCTGCCTCCAGTTCTCTTCTCCACGTCATTTTGAGACGACCTCTTTTCCTTTTGCCTTGGGGGTTCCATGTGAGGGCTTGTCTCACAATGCTGGATGTAGGCTTTCTGAGAGTGTGGCCAATCCATCTCCATTTGCGCTGGCGTATTAGCTCTTCCACTGGCTCTTGTTGTGTGCGTTGCCAGAGGTCCTCATTGGTGATGACATTTGGCCAGCGGATTCGGAGAATTGCTCGGAGACATATATTTATAAAGGCTTGAAGCTTTCTAGAAATGGCTGCTGTTATTCGCCATGTTTCTGCTCCATACAGTAGGACAGGCTTTACTGTGGTGTTGAATATCCTGACCTTGGTATGAAGAGTCAAGTTGTTGCAGTTCCAAACTTTTTTTAGCTGTTTAAATGATGATCTTGCTTTGCCAATTCTCACTCTTACATCGGCGTCTGTCCCTCCTTGTGTATCGATGATGCTTCCAAGGTATGTGAAGCTATCCACCTCTTCCAGATTTGTTCCTTCCAGTGTTATTGGAGTGTTGCTTGATGTGTTTATTTTAAGGACTTTGCTTTTTCCCTTATGGATGTTCAGGCCAAGGCAAGCAGAGAATTGTGCTACATTGTTGGTTTTCTCCTGCATCTGTTGCTGTGAGTGTGATAATAAGGCCAGGTCGTCCGCAAAGTCCAGGTCATCAAGTTGTTTCCATAGTGTCCACTGGATACCATTTCTCTTCTGCTCTGTAGACATTTTCATTATCCAGTCGATGGTTAGCAGAAATAAGAATGGTGAAAGCAGACACCCCTGTCTGACTCCGGTCTGTACCTCAAAAGCTGCTGTTGCTTGTTGGCCATGGACAATTCTACATGTAAGTCCTTCGTAGGAAGCCTTAATTATGTCAGTCAATTTTTGTGGTATCCCGTAGTGTCTTAGTAACTTCCACAGGGTTGGCCTGTCAACACTATCGAAAGCCTTCTCATAGTCAATAAAGTTGATGTATAGTGGTGAGTTCCACTCCAGGGATTGTTCCAATATAATTCTCAGAGTGGCAATCTGGTCAGTGCATGATCTATCTTTTCTAAAACCTGCTTGTTGGTCTCTAAGATGGGTGTCTATTGCGTCCCTCATTCTGTTTAGCAGCACTCTGTTAAATACTTTGCTTGGTATGGATAGCAGAGTTATTCCTCTATAGTTGGAGCAAGAGCTAAGATCTCCTTTCTTTGGGAGCTTAATGAGATGTCCTTCTTTCCACTCCGTCGGAATCTGTTCTTCCTCCCATATTTTCTTGAAAAGAATGTGTAGCATTGCAGAGCTAGTCGTAATATCTGCTGTCCCCTAATGTCCCCTCATGTCCCCTCATGTCCCCTCATGTCCCCTCATGTCCCCTCATGTCCCCTCATGTCCCCTCATGTCCCCTCATGTCCCCTCATGTCCCCTCATGTCCCCTCATGTCACCTCATGTCACCTCATGTCACCTCATGTCACCTCATGTCACCTCATGTCACCTCATGTCACCTCATGTCACCTCATGTCACCTCATGTCACCTCATGTCACCTCATGTCACCTCATGTCACCTCATGTCACCTCATGTCACCTCATGTCACCTCATGTCACCTCATGTCACCTCATGTCACCTCATGTCACCTCATGTCACCTCATGTCACCTCATGTCACCTCATGTCACCTCATGTCACCTCATGTCACCTCATGTCACCTCATGTCACCTCATGTCACCTCATGTCACCTCATGTCACCTCATGTCACCTCATGTCACCTCATGTCACCTCATGTCACCTCATGTCACCTCATGTCACCTCATCGTCCCCTCATGTCCCCTTATGTCCCCTCATGCCCCGTCATGAGGGAGGACAAAGACGGACAATGGCGGATAAAGACGGACAAAGAAGGATCAAGACTGTCAAAGGCGGACAAAGGCGGACACAGACGGACATAGACGGACAAAGACGGACATAGGCGGACAAAGATGGACATATATGGATCAATGCGGACAACTGCGGACAAAGGCGGACACAGACGGACATAGACGGACAAAGACGGACATAGGCGGACAAAGACGGACATATATGGATCAATGCGGACAACTGCGGACAAAGTCGGACACAGACGGACGTAGACGGACAAAGACGGACAAAGGCGGACAAAGGCGGACAAAGGCGGACAAAGGCGGACAAAGGCGGACAAAGGCGGACAAAGGCGGACAAAGGCGGACAAAGGCGGACAAAGGCGGACAAAGGCGGACAAAGGCGGACACAGACGGACATAGACGGACAAAGACGGACATAGGCGGACAAAGACGGACATATATGGATCAATGCGGACAACTGCGGACAAAGTCGGACACAGACGGACAAAGACGGACAAAGACGGACATAGGCGGACAAAGACGGACATATATGGATCAATGCGGACAACTGCGGACAAAGTCGGACACAGACGGACGTAGACGGACAAAGACGGACAAAGGCGGACAAAGGCGGACAAAGGCGGACAAAGGCGGACAAAGGCGGACAAAGGCGGACAAAGGCGGACAAAGGCGGACAAAGGCGGACAAAGGCGGACAAAGGCGGACAAAGGCGGACAAAGGCGGACAAAGGCGGACAAAGGCGGACAAAGGCGGACAAAGGCGGACAAAGGCGGACAAAGGCGGACAAAGGCGGACAAAGGCGGACAAAGGCGGACAAAGGCGGACAAAGGCGGACAAAGGCGGACAAAGGCGGACAAAGGCGGACAAAGGCGGACACCTAGACAAACCCCTCATGTCCCCTCATGTCCCCTCATGTCCCCTCATGTCCCCTCATGTCCCCTCATGTCCCCTAATGTCCCCTCATGTCCCGTAATGTCCCCTAATGTCCCCTAATGTCCCCTAATGTCCCCTAATGTCCCCTAATGTCCCCTAATGTCCCCTAATGTCCCCTAATGTCCCCTCATGTCCCCTAATGTCCCCTAATGTCCCCTAATGTCCCCTCATGTCCCCTATGTCCCCTATGTCCCCTCATGTCCCCTCATGTCCCCTCATGTCCCCTAATGTCCCCCTCATGTCCCCTCATGTCCCCCTAATGTCCCCTCATGTCCCCTCATGTCCCCCTCATGTCCCCTCATGTCCCCTCATGTCCCCTCATGTCCCCTCATGTCCCCTCATGTCCCCTCATGTCCCCTCATGTCCCCTCATGTCCCCTCATGTCCCCTCATGTCCCCCTCATGTCACCTCATGTCACCCTCATGTCACCTCATGTCACCTCATGTCACCTCATGTCACCTCATGTCACCTCATGTCACCTCATGTCACCTCATGTCACCTCATGTCACCTCATGTCACCTCATGTCACCTCATGTCACCTCATGTCACCTCATGTCACCTCATGTCACCTCATGTCACCTCATGTCACCTCATGTCACCTCATGTCACCTCATGTCACCTCATGTCACCTCATGTCACCTCATGTCACCTCATGTCACCTCATGTCACCTCATGTCACCTCATGTCACCTCATGTCACCTCATGTCACCTCATGTCACCTCATGTCACCTCATGTCACCTCATGTCACCTCATGTCACCTCATGTCACCTCATGTCACCTCATGTCACCTCATGTCACCTCATGTCACCTCATGTCACCTCATGTCACCTCATGTCACCTCATGTCACCTCATGTCACCTCATGTCACCTCATGTCACCTCATGTCACCTCATGTCACCTCATGTCACCTCACGTCCCCTCATGTCCCCTTATGTCCTCTCATGCCCCGTCATGAGGGAGGACAAAGACGGACAATGGCGGACAAAGACGGACAAAGAAGGATCAAGACTGTCAAAGGCGGACAAAGGCGGACACAGACGGACATAGACGGACAAAGACGGACATAGGCGGACAAAGACGGACATATATGGATCAATACGGACAACTGCGGACAAAGGCGGACACAGACGGACATATATGGATCAATGCGGACAACTGCGGACAAAGGCGGACACAGACGGACATAGACGGACAAAGACGGACAAAGGCGGACAAAGACGGACATATATGGATCAAGACGGACAAAGACGGACAAAGGCGGACAAATGCGGACAAAGGCGGACAAAGGCGGACAAAAACTGATAAAGACGGACAAAGGCAACCAAAGACGCACAAAGATGGATCAAGACGGACAAAGGCGGATAAAGACAGATAAAGACCGACAAAGGCAACCAAAGACGCACAAAGACGCACAAAGATGGATCAAGACGGACGAAGGCGGACGAAGGCGGACGAAGGCGGACGAAGGCGGACGAAGGCGGACGAAGGCGGACAAAGGCGGACAAAGGCGGACGAAGGCGGACGAAGGCGGACGAAGGCGGACAAAGGCGGACAAAGGCGGACAAAGGCGGACAAAGGCGGACAAAGGCGGACAAAGGCGGACAAAGGCGGACAAAGGCGGACAAAGGCGGACAAAGGCGGACAAAGGCGGACAAAGGCGGACAAAGGCGGACAAAGGCGGACAAAGGCGGACAAAGGCGGACAAAGGCGGACAAAGGCGGACAAAGGCGTACAAAGACGGACAAAGGCGGACAAAGGCGGACACCTAGACACACCCCTCATGTCCCCTCATGTCCCCTCATGTCCCCTCATGTCCCCTCATGTCCCCTCATGTCCCCTCATGTCCCCTCATGTCCCCTCATGTCCCCTCATGTCCCCTCATGTCCCCTCATGTCCCCTCATGTCCCCTAATGTCCCCTCATGTCCCGTAATGTCCCCTAGTGTCCCCTTATGTCCCCTAATGTCCCCTAATGTCCCCTAATGTCCCCTAATGTCCCCTAATGTCCCCTAATGTCCCCTAATGTCCCCTAATGTCCCCTTCATGTCCCATCATGTCCCCTCATGTCCCCTAATGTCCCCTAATGTCCTCTAATGTCCCCTCATGTCCCCTCATGTCCCCTCATGTCCCCTCATGTCATGTCCCCTCATTTCCCCCATGTCCCCCCATGTCCCCCTCATGTCCCCCCATGTCCCCTCATGTCCCCTCATGTCCCCTCATGTCCCCTCATGTCCCCTCATGTCCCCTCATGTCCCCTCATGTCCCCTCATGTCCCCTCATGTCCCCTCATGTCCCCTCATGTCCCCTCATGTCCCCTCATGTAACCTCATGTCACCTCATGTCACCTCATGTCACCTCATGTCACCTCATGTCACCTCATGTCACCTCATGTCACCTCATGTCACCTCATGTCACCTCATGTCACCTCATGTCACCTCATGTCACCTCATGTCACCTCATGTCACCTCATGTCACCTCATGTCACCTCATGTCACCTCATGTCACCTCATGTCACCTCATGTCACCTCATGTCACCTCATGTCACCTCATGTCACCTCATGTCACCTCATGTCACCTCATATCACCTCATGTCACCTCATGTCACCTCACGTCCCCTCATGTCCCCTTTATGTCCCCTCATGCCCCGTCATGAGGGAGGACAAAGACGGACAATGGCGGACAAAGACGGACAAAGAAGGATCAAGACTGTCAAAGGCGGACAAAGGCGGACACAGACGGACATAGACGGAGAAAGACGGACATAGGCGGACAAAGACGGACATATATGGATCAATGCGGACAACTGCGGACAAAGGCGGACACAGACGGACATATATGGATCAATGCGGACAACTGCTGACAAAGGCGGACACAGACGGACATAGACGGACAAAGACGGACAAAGACGGACATATATGGATCAAGACGGACAAAGACGGACTAAGGCGGACAAATGCGGACAAAGGCGGACAAAGGCGGACAAAAACAGATAAAGACGGACAAAGGCAACCAAAGACGCACAAAGATGGATCAAGATGGACAAAGGCGGACAAAGACAGATAAAGACCGACAAAGGCAACCAAAGACGCACAAAGACGCACAAAGATGGATCAAGACGGACGAAGGCGGACGAAGGCGGACGAAGGCGGACGAAGGCGGACAAAGGCGGACAAAGGCGGACGAAGGCGGACGAAGGCGGACGAAGGCGGACAAAGGCGGACAAAGGCGGAAAAAGGCGGACAAAGGCGGACAAAGGCGGACAAAGGCGGACAAAGGCGGACAAAGGCGGACAAGGGCGGACAAAGGCGGACAAAGGCGGACAAAGGCGGACAAAGGCGGACAAAGGCGGACAAAGGCGGACAAAGGCGGACAAAGGCGGACAAAGGCGGACAAAGGCGGACGAAGGCGGACAAAGGCGGACAAAGGCGGACAAAGGCGGACAAAGGCGGACAAAGGCGGACAAAGGCGGACAAAGGCGGACAAAGGCGGACAAAGGCGGACAAAGGCGGACAAAGGCGGACAAAGGCGGACAAAGGCGGACAAAGGCGGACAAAGGCGGACAAAGGCGGACAAAGGCGGACAAAGGCGGACAAAGGCGGACAAAGGCGGACAAAGGCGGACAAAGGAGGACAAAGGCGGACAAAGGCGGACAAAGGCGGACAAAGGCGGACAAAGGCGTACAAAGACGGACAAAGGCGGACAAAGGCGGACACCTAGACACACCCCTCATGTCCCCTCATGTCCCCTCATGTCCCCTCATGTCCCCTCATGTCCCCTCATGTCCCCTCATGTCCCCTAATGTCCCCTAATGTCCCCTAATGTCCCCTCATGTCCCCTCATGTCCCCTCATGTCCCCTCATGTCCCCTCATGTCCCCTCATGTCCCCTCATGTCCCCTCATGTCCCCTCATGTCCCCTCATGTCCCCTCATTTCCCCTTATGTCCCCTCATGTCCCCTCATGTCCCCCCATGTCTCCTAATGTCCCCCCATGTCCCCTCATGTCCCCTCATGTCCCCTCATGTCCCCTCATGTCCCCTCATGTCCCCTCATGTCCCCTCATGTCCCCTCATGTCCCCTCATGTCCCCTCATGTCACCTCATGTCACCTCATGTCACCTCATGTCACCTCATGTCACCTCATGTCACCTCATGTCACCTCATGTCACCTCATGTCACCTCATGTCACCTCATGTCACCTCATGTCACCTCATGTCACCTCATGTCACCTCATGTCACCTCATGTCACCTCATGTCACCTCATGTCACCTCATGTCACCTCATGTCACCTCACGTCCCCTCATGTCCCCTTATGTCCCCTCATGCCCCGTCATGAGGGAGGACAAAGACGGACAATGGCGGACAAAGACGGACAAAGAAGGATCAAGACAATCAAAGGCGGACAAAGGCGGACACAGACGGACATAGACGGACAAAGACGGACATAGTTGGACAAAGACGGACATAGGCGGACAAAGACGGACATATATGGATCAATGCGGACAACTGCGGACAAAGGCGGACACAGACGGACATAGACGGACAAAGACGGACATAGGCGGACAAAGACGGACATATATGGATCAATGCGGACAACTGCGGACAAAGTCGGACACAGACGGACGTAGACGGACAAAGACGGACAAAGACGGACAAAGGCGGACAAAGGCGGACAAAGGCGGACAAAGGCGGACAAAGGCGGACAAAGGCGGACAAAGGCGGACAAAGGCGGACAAAGGCGGACAAAGGCGGACAAAGGCGGACAAAGGCGGACAAAGGCGGACAAAGGCGGACAAAGGCGGACAAAGGCGGACAAAGGCGGACAAAGGCGGACAAAGGCGGACAAAGGCGGACAAAGGCGGACAAAGGCGGACAAAGGCGGACAAAGGCGGACAAAGGCGGACAAAGGCGGACAAAGGCGGACAAAGGCGGACAAAGGCGGACAAAGGCGGACAAAGGCGGACAAAGGCGGACAAAGGCGGACAAAGGCGGACAAAGGCGGACAAAGGCGGACAAAGGCGGACAAAGGCGGACAAAGGCGGACAAAGGCGGACAAAGGCGGACAAAGGCGGACAAAGGCGGACAAAGGCGTACAAAGGCGGACACCTAGACAAACCCCTCATAAGGGGACATGAGGTGACATGAGGTGACATTAGGGGACATGACGGGGACATAAGGGACATGAGGGGACAAGATAGGAATGAGGGGACATTAAGGGACATGAAGGGACATAAGGGGACATGAGAGGTCATAAGGAGACATAAGGGGACATGTGGGGATATGAGGGGACATAAGAGGACATAAGGGGACATGAGAGGACATAAGGGGACATGTAAAGACAGGAAGAAACATTAGGGAACACGAGGGGACATGAGGGGTTCATGAGGGGACATGAAGGAACATGAGGGGACATGAAGTGACATGAGGTGACATTAGGGGACATGAGGGGACATGAAGGGACATAAGGGGACATGAAGGGACATAAGGGGACATAAGGGGACATGAGGGGACATGAAGGGACATGAAGAGACATGAGGGGACATGAGGGGACATGATGGGAAATAAGAGGACATATGGAGACATGAGGGACGTGAGAGGACATAAGGGGACATTAGGGTACTTTAGGGTACATTGATAAAAAAAACTGGTGTACATATTTTAGGCTTTCATTATTATAATTTGTATTTATTTATTTTTTTGTTGAAATTCTTGGCTAAAGACAATTAGAAAAATTAGTAAGATGTTCCCAATCAGGATGTGATTAAGATACAATCAAAACAATCAACAGTTTTCTTTTTAAATCTTCATCAATTCGTGCCATAACGAGTGTGACGTTCACTGGTAGATGTATAACATATAAACAGGGTATTAGTTTAAACAAATAAAACGAATAAAACGAAAGAATAAAAAAAACTTAGCTGCGGTGAAATCCAATTAGTCCAGTAGAGATATCTACTTTCGTTTTATTCGTTTTATTTGTGAACTATTTGTTCGTTGAGGAAGGCTCTTTGCCGAAACGTTCGCTGTTGTGTTACGTCCTGTCAGGCTAACTAATAGCCTGTTTATATGTTATTATACATTTACTAATTTAAAAGTCTGATTGCAGTCTCACCCGTCCACTGTACCACTCTTGACCAGTTTTTAGTTTTAAATCTTTAAACTTTTCAAAAATATTTTTATATACTGCCTTGTTTTTATATAGCGCCTGGTTTTTATATACTGCCTTATTTTTATATACTGCCTTGTTTTTATATACTCTCTTGTTTTTATATACTGCCTTGTTTTTATATACTGCCTTGTTTTTATATACCGCCTTGTTTTTATATACTGCCTTGTTTTTATATACTCTCTTGTTTTTAAATACTGCCTTGTTTTTATATACTGCCTGGTTTTATATACTGCCTTGTTTTTATATACCGCCTGGTTTTTATATACGGCCTTGTTTTTATATACTGCCTTGTTTTTATATACTGCCTTGTTTTTATATACTGCCTTGTTTTTATATACTGCCTTGTTTTTATATACTGCGTTGTTTTTATATACCGCCTTGTTTTTATATACCGCCATGTTTTATATACTCTCTTGTTTTTATATACTGCCTTGTTTTTATATACTCTCTTGTTTTTATATACTGCCTTGTTTTTATATACCCTCTTGTTTTTATATACTGCCTTGTTTTTATATACTGCCTTGTTTTTATATACCGCCTTGTTTTTATATACTGCCTTGTTTTTATATACCCTCTTGTTTTTATATACTGCCTTGTTTTTATATACTGCCTTGTTTTTATATACTGCCTTGTTTTTATATATACTGCCTTGTTTTTCTATACTCTCTTGTTTTTATATACTGCCTTGTTTTTCTATACCGCCTTCTTTTTATATACTGCCTTGTTTTAATATACTGCCTTGTTTTTATATACTCTCTTGTTTTTATATACTGCCTTGTTTTTATATACCGCCTTGTTTTTATATACTGCCTTGTTTTTATATACTGCCTTGTTTTTATATACTGCCTTGTTTTTATATACCGCCTTGTTTTTATATACGGCCTTGTTTTTATATACCGCTGTGTTTTTATATACTGCCTTGTTTTTATATACTCTCTTGTTTTTATATACTGCCTTGTTTTTATATACCCTCTTGTTTTTATATACCGCCTTGTTTTTATATACCGCCTTGTTTTTATATACCGCCTTGTTTTTATATACTGCCTTGTTTTTATATACCGCCTTGTTTTTATATACTGCCTTGTTTTTATATACCGCCTTGTTTTTATATACCGCCTTGTTTTTATATACCGCCTTGTTTTTATATACTGCCTTGTTTTTATATACCGCCTTGTTTTTATATACTGCCTTGTTTTTATATACCGCCTTGTTTTTATATACCGCCTTGTTTTTATATACCGCCTTGTTTATATATACTGCCTTGTTTTTATATACTCTCTTGTTTTTAAATACTGCCTTGTTTTAGGCCTGTTGTCTTGCATAGGGGCGTACAGTATTACGTCTACCAATGGTGAACACTAATGTTCCTCATCGAGTATTTAGTAACACATCTAATAAAGACAACTATTTTTTTTTAAATAAGACATAAGAAAAATGAAAGAAACCTGTTTCACTTTTGCAACAATTTAATTATTTCTCAAAACATGCAATTATCAGTTCAATAAATGAGCATTGAACACTGAAATAAATAATGACAGGACACAATAAAAACATTTTTTTAACAGGCCCAATTGACCTACACTACACCAGTGTAGACATCATTCAAACAAACTCCATTACACAAGTTCTTTATCGCTATACACACGACAGCCACAATGTCATTGCATTCAGTTGACGGTGGCGTTATGATATAACTTCTGTCAGTTTACATAATGACATACTGTCAACTTACATCTGTGACATCACTATCAGTTTACATAATGACATACTGTAAACTTACATCTGTGACATCACTATCATTTTATATCATTTTACATCAGTGACATTAATATCAGCTTTTATCATCACATACTATTAGCTTACATCAGTGACATTACTCTCAGTTTATATCATTACATTCTATTAGCTTACATCAGTGACATTACTCTCAGTTTATATCATTACATTCTATTAGCTTACATCAGTATATATCTGTGACATTCTTTTTAGTAGTGTCTTTATCAAAATGCCACCAGTACAATTTTTTTATTAAAAAAAATAAATATATTTTTTTTAAAAAAATGCCACCAGTACGATTCTCCGCGAATATTGGGAATGTTAAGGACAGTGACGGCCTGTTGGTTAAATGCGCACATCTCGTCAAAATAGACCTCACCGACATAGAACTTAAATGGTCTGAAAGTTAGCGGGAGGCGTGGCTGTTTCGCTCAAATGAAATTAAGTTTTTATTATTAGTTTTTTTTCAATCTACTGGCATATTGATATCATGTTTGAAACGTGGAAAAATAATTTAATGAATTCGGAGGACCATATCAATTCTAAAACTTCAATTTAAGGTCTTTCGGTAAAATTTATAGATTTGCTCGTGTGATAAAAATAGGTTTTAGAATCAAACGAGTGAGCAAAATACAAAAGTATAAATTGTATAATAGACTAACTATCACATAATCAGCATATGCTTCCGCTCTACGATTGCATAAGAACGGTGAAGTTAAATTAAATAAATTAGAAACTTGGTATTGTCAACATATGACAGCGGAGAAAAATGTAATGTACTTAGGGGAAATTTTGCTAGAAAATAACATTTTTTTAAAATGAATTTTGCTAGAAAATAACATTTTTTTTAAATGAATTTTGCTAGAAAATAACATTTTTTTTCAATATGGCATTGACCAAACTTAACTAAAATAGCGTTTACCTTATAAACCTAATAGCATAATGTCGGTTTAAATTGCTTTAATGAAAGATTTTTTTTTAAATTCCCTATAAATATGGCCCCTTTATTGTGTAGCATTTTAAGAAGTATTTGTTCAGAAACGGAACCAATCAATTACAAATATAAATTTGAATATTTGTAGTATTTAATTTACATTTTGAACACCCAAAACGTACCACAAGTGATCACGTTTATGAGATGAAGAATCAAACACTAAAAAAAATCAATAGCTTACAGGAATAAAATAGACTGCCGAAAATCTCTTACCAACAATTTGAAATTCAGTGACAACATATAAAATGCATCGTGAGGTTCTAGGTATCTCTACAAATCAAACGAAGCGAAACAAACTGCTGGAACTTACAGTGAGTATTGATCAAACAACAGATTAAGTATATTATGAATAAATAATCAATGCACATATTTACATTTAACCTACAAAATTGCTATGAGCTGGCTGTATTATTGAATCTGTTCTAACCATGAACTTCGAAAAAGGCGGTCAATAAATCTAATTTAATGGCGTATGTCCCTAAAACCAATATAACTGTCAACAGTTCTAACTAATTAGCTAATTTTCCCGATTTCTATACAACTATAAATACACTTAAATAAATAGCATTTGTTTGGCATCTTTATAAAACCGAGCGCCCTACTAAACAGCCTTGCATAAAAAAAAGGAAATGGTAAAAACTTTAACTAAATTTATTAAAAGTAGACGACTGACATCAAGTCAAAAAGAACTCTGGTTCGAGATTATAAAACAAATGATACCCATCCCTCTCACCCCCCCCCCGCCCCCATCACCAAAAAAATCTCCTTTACCCCAAACAAATGAAAAATATGTAAATAGTTAAATATTTTTAGGCTAATAAACATTTTTTTTTAAATATCAGAAGGAACGTTTTAACAAATGTGTAACACGAAAAAACGACCGTGACTATTTTTGAGAAATAATGTCTGGTCTTTGTGTCTAAGTTTTGATTAAAATGTCGCTATATTCAAGCTATGATTTGATTGATGTTGCTGTATCCAGTCTATATTTAAAATAATGTTGTTATTATCAGACTATAATTGGATAACTGTTGTTACATCCCATCTATATTTTAGATCAATGTTGTTATAATGTTATGTCCAACACTAAAAGTTTCAACAACAACAAAAATGGACTATACAAAAATAAATCTTTGAATTAACATAATAAATAAAAAATAAATACATTTTTTTTTAAAAAGGTATAAAGTAGTTTCTGACATCATTATTTGTGTCCTTGTCAACACAAGAAGAAAGTTATTGAGGAAAGACAGAGAAAAAAAAACTAATTTATTTTGATTCAGATCTTTTCTCTTTTAAGTTTAAGCTTCTCATTTGAAGAATGTCACGTGAAATTATTTACAATAAAATTGTAAGCATCATAAAACTTCATTCGCTACTCACTGTGTTATTTTTAACACCATTCTTCTCTTATATAAAAAAGTGGCAACAAGATTCAAAATCAAATGTCCATTCAGTAGAATGCCTGTAATTGTAACAATAATATACTGCAATACTCTCTTTCTCTCTCTCTTCCTTTCTCTCTCTCTTCCTCCTCTCTCTCTCTCTCTCTCTCTCTCTCTCTCTCTCTCTCTCTCTCTCTCTCTCACTCTCACTCATCACAGCACTTGAGACATTTATGAGACAGGAAAGCTGGGAGTCGACCTCGAACTTGGTCGCTGACTAGACCTTGACATTGGAAATTCAGCTTGGCGGTGGCATCAAGGTGTTGACATTCTTCAGTCTCTTCTTGTCTGAAAGTGAAACAATTATTGAAGATTACTGGTAAGTGGGGGGAAAAATAATGTGAAGGGTTGTGTTTTTAAACGTGTTTTACAAAATGTTCCTGTAATTGCGTAATGAATTCGTGGATTCCATTGTTTTAAAGGGATGTAATTAAGAAACGGCTGAATTAAATGGACCAGCGTTGTAGGTTGAAAGATATTGTTTCATAGATTTTTAAACCTAACGCCATCTGGTGGAATAGTTAAGACGTGGTTTTATCCAAGGAAGATAAATCTGACTTACTGGGTAAAAGAAGGCTGACGTTGAGTCGGTGCCCACTCCGTTGTCTGCAATACAAGTGTAGGATCCCATGTGGTCCTCCCAGTTGGGGTTTGTGATGACCAGGTCACCACTTTTTGTAATCTTAAGAGGAGAGAAAATTATCATTTTGAAAATTAAACAACCCGTAAAAAAAAGTTTTTGACTACAAATCCCTTATATATGAGACATATAAAAGTATTGATTATGTTCAATATAATACGCACCGCGCGACATACTAGCATTAACATTTACAGACTGAACGTGACTGAACTCTCCGTGCTGTAAAACACGGGGATGCGGTCATCGAGGGCTGGAGTGAACCTCCAGTGACCCGTGGAGGTCAACTATAGCCGACGGCCACAAGCTACATAGAGATACATAGAGATAAACTAACAAAGCATTTATTTAATTACGGTACATTCGATCCATCTGAAATTTTGATACATTGCATTGTTAGGTGACACAAGTCTATGTGCAAAATTTGAGCTCGACTGGATCACGGGAAGTGGGTCATTTTTTACTTCTTTGTTCTTCTGTGGGACATGGACAGAAAGGGAGAGAGAGAGAGAGAGAAGAGAGAGAGAGAGAGAGAGAGAGAGAGAGAGAGAAAGAGAAGAGAGAGAGAGAGAGAGAGAGAGAGAGAGAGAGAGAGGAGAGAGAGAGAGAGAGAGAGAGAGAGAGAGGCAAGACGGCGAAGTTAACATAAGGGATTTTAAAAAAAATAAGCTACAAACTATGACAGTTTGTCTAGTTATAAGCTGGCTTTAAAAGATCGTTCACTTTGATTGAACTTGTCTGATTGCAGGGTAGAAGATTGTTTACCTCATAGCCATCTCCACTGGTGATGGTTTTGCCAGAGGCGTCAACCCATGCAATTGATGGGGCTGGGTGGCCCTGAGCACGGCAGTAGAGCTGTGTCACCACGTTATTGTATTCAAATCTGCTCTTGGACCACATGTAGATTCTGGCTGGTTTGTCTGGACAAAGGATGGAAACTAAGTTCATAAATACGTTCATAAATACGTTCATAAATGCGTTTATAAATAAGTTCATAACCAAATGAAATATAGGATTATCTTAACATCTCTCCTATAACTGACAAGAAATGTCCTGTAAAAAAAACAAGAGAAAATATTTGAGCACCGATAACTCACTTCTGCTCTGTTTGCTTCCACATTTCCGGTTGTCAACTGGGAGCTCATCAAAGGAGGAGCCTGGGACATACATTTTTAAATAGATAAAATTAAAACCTGTTATATGCAATGACCATCTATCTTTTTAAAAAAGATTTAAAATTAAATAATGTATAAGGAAATACAGACTGCAAATTATAGGAATATTTCACAATTATTTTAATCATAGACTAAGAATGTATAATTGCCAATATTATTGAAATGTTTATGGCGAGATGGTTGCATCCCAGTTGTCTTGAACACCTCGCCTATTTCAAATGTGGTAACTGTAATTCATGATAACGTCTAGCTCACCAATGGTGACAGTGTGTCACTGTGTCTAATTCACCAATGGTGACAATGTGCGACTGTGTTTAACTCACCAATGATGACCGTGTGACTGTGTCTAACTCACCAATGGTGACAATGTGCGACTGTCTAACTCACCAATGGGGACAGTGTGTGACTGTGTCTAACTCACCAATGGTGACCGTGCGACTGTGTCTAACTCACCAATGGTGACAATGTGCGACTGTGTCTAACTCACCAATGGTGACAGTGTGTGACTGTGTCTAACTCACCAATGGTGACAATTTGCGACTGTGTCTAACTCACCAATGGGGGACAGTGTGTGACTTTGTCTAACTCACCAATGGTGACAATGTGCGACTGTGTCTAACTCACCAATGGTGACAGTGTGTGACTGTGTCTAACTCACCAATGGTGACAATTTGCGACTGTGTCTAACTCACCAGTGGAGACAGTGTGTGACTTTGTCTAACTCACCAATGGTGACAATGTGCGACTGTGTCTAACTCACCAATGGTGACAATTTGCGACTGTGTCTAACTCACCAGTGGGGACAGTGTGTGACTTTGTCTAACTCACCAATGGTGACAATGTGCGACTGTGTCTTCCTCAAAGTTGGCGTCTCTGTGACACACGTGTAGGTGCCCTCATCTGCCTCAGTGACACAGTCCAGGTACAAGTTGGATCTGGTGCTAGCCAACTGGAGTTTGCTTCCACTATTGACGTCACTCAGCTCATATTGCGGCACGTCGTTCTGGAAGTTTTGGGAGCCGCCCTGTAAAAGGTCAAAGGTCGTTGTACAAGCCCCGCTCATCAACCGTTTTAACACCAACTAATCTTACAGTACATCTAGCTCTCATATGTACAATGAGAACCAATTTTCACAAAATATCAATTAATACTTTTTTTATTATGTAACAGAAAACAATCTGTGAAACTTATCTAGAAGAAAATTTGAACGTCCAAAATTTAAAAAAAAATTATTTTAAACGAATTTGTCTTCTTCTCATATATTGTTATTTTAGAAAGATGGTATAACGAGTTCATGAACATACAATACATTTTTCTGTCGTATGTTCAATAAATAGTATTTAAAAAATATTTCAAAAACAAGATGCGATGACTTCTGTGATGGTTTTCTGGCTATTGAAGATGCTAATATTTTGTAATTACAATAGAATTAATGAAGGCAAATCTGTGTGGCTGAGACTACCTGCAGTTGACTCACCTGAACAATTCTCTTTCCGTTCTTCAACCAGTGGATGGTTGGGTTGGGTGAGCCGATCACTTCACACTCTAACACAACATTCTGGTATTTGTCCACCACATTGTTGGTGGCGGTGGACTTGAAGGACACTTTGTTGGCGATGTCTGGGAACAGAAAGGTCAAACTCGAGGATAAATAACCTATTCGTTCAAACATTGTCAATCTTTTTAGGGACTTTACATGTATTTAACATTTTAACCAACAACATTAGCAGCGTGAAAGTTAAAGGATTGGTTTTTCTCGTTAAAAAAACGTTCATACTGTTTTAAAGCAAACTCATTTTAAAAGATAATTTTAAATATTTACTTGCTTCTCCGAATCGTTTGTTCAAGTCGAATTTCTGAGGAAGGAAAGAAAAAGGAATTTATAAATAAATTTGTCACTTGTAAGCAAAATAAGAAAATGAAGGGAAAACAATCTAAAATTATATTGATTTAATAATTTTTTAAAAATACACTGTGTAGGGAACCAATTAGGATCAACGTCTTGTTCAGATTTCCAGTAAATACAATTACCACGTGACTTATACCTTGTCATTTACAGAAACATTGTCTGATTATCTGGTTACCTCTGTTTTCTGTGCACCCTTTTCAATCATTAAAGGAAAAAACTTTAGCTTTTAAAAAATGTATTATAAAATTGATAATTGGCCTTGTGCTATAATTTAGCTTTCAAATAAATATCATATTACTAGTGTACACCCGTCAAAAATGACGGAAGTTTTCAGCTGAAATCTATTTGTTTTATAAAAAAATTCACTTTTTAGGGCGACTATGGCACCGACCTTTTTCAAAAGCCCAACTAACTTGTCCTTGTTTGATAAATACGAAATATTAAACTTTCTGAAATATACACAAAGTATTTTATAATAGGGGTTGCGTTGCAGGGCGCCTACGGCGCACCGTTTGTTTTTTTATTTTATAATTAACCATCATCAAATCCTCTTTTTACATTGTTCCCTTTTCCAAAATTAAAATATGAGCGAAAACAATGACGCAATATTATATTTTTTACAGCGCATTTTTAATTTGCACACCTTTTGATGCATTGGTGCAGTAATTTGGTTTTCCCCGCTTTCTAAAATTAGTAGCGACAGACTGACTTGCGTGACAATTGCAAATTATATAGTTTTATGGTAATATTGACAATAACAATACTAGTTGTCACTTTCGGAAGAGAATTAGTATAAGAATATTTCATGGTTTACGTCTTGAAATAGTTTTATAATGATTTTTAGTCTGAGTTACCACAGCTGAGACTCGGAAACGATTAATAATTGAACTTCTCTACCTCCCAGTGTAACCTCTCTACCTCTCAGTGTAACCTCTCTACCTCCCAGTTGAACTTCTCTACCTCGCAGTTGAACTTCTCTACCTCTCAGTGTAACCTCTCTACCTCCCAGTGTAACCTCTCTACCTCCCAGTTGAACTTCTCTACCTCCCAGCTTAACCTCTCTACCTCTCAGTGTAACCTCACTACCTCCCAGTGTAACCTCTCTACCTCTCAGTGTAACCTCTCTACCTCCCAGTGTAACCTCTCTACCTCTCAGTGTAACCTCTCTACCTCCCAGTGTAACCTCTCTACCTCCCAGTGTAACCTCTCTACATCCCAGTTGAACTTCCGTACCTCCCAGTGTAACCTCTCTACCTCCCAGTGTAACCTCTCTACCTCCCAGTTGAACTTCCGTACCTCCCAGTGTAACCTCTCTACCTCCCAGTGTAACTTCTCTACCTCCCAGTGTAACCTCTCTACCTCCCAGTGTAACCTCTCTACCTCCCAGTTGAACTTCTCTACCTCCCAGCTTAACCTCTCTACCTCTCAGTGTAACCTCTCTACCTCCCAGTGTAACCTCTCTACCTCGCAGTGTAACCTCTCTACCTCCCAGTGTAACCTCTCTACATCCCAGTTGAACTTCCGTACCTCCCAGTGTAACCTCTCTACCTCCCAGTGTAACCTCTCTACCTCCCAGTTGAACTTCCGTACCTCCCAGTGTAACCTCTCTACCTCCCAGTGTAACTTCTCTACCTCCCAGTGTAACCTCTCTATCTCCCAGTGTAACCTCTCTACCTCTCAGTGTAACCTCTCTACCTCCCAGTGTAACCTCTCTACCTCGCAGTTGAACTTCTCTACCTCTCAGTGTAACCTCTCTACCTCCCAGTGTAACCTCTCTACCTCCCAGTGTAACCTCTCTACCTCCCAGTGTAACCTCTCTACCTCCCAGTTGAACTTCCGTACCTCCCAGTGTAACCTCTCTACCTCCCAGTGTAACTTCTCTACCTCCCAGTGTAACCTCTCTATCTCCCAGTGTAACCTCTCTACCTCCCAGTGTAACCTCTCTACCTCCCAGTGTAACCTCTCTACCTCCCAGTGTAACCTCTCTACCTCCCAGTGTAACCTCTCTACCTCCAAGTTTAACTTCCCTACCTCCCAGTTGAGCTTCTCTACCTCCCAGTATAACATCTCAACCTCCCAGTTGAACTTCTCTACCTCCCAGTTTAACTTCTCTACCTCCGAGTTGAACTTCTCTACCTCCCAGTTGAACTTCTCTACCTCCCAGTTGAACTTCTCTACCTCCCAGTTGAACTTCTCTACCTCCGAGTTGAACTTCTCTACCTCCCAGTATAACATCTCAACCTCCCAGTTGAACTTCTCTACCTCCCAGTATAACATCTCAACCTCCGAGTTGAACTTCTCTACCTACCAGTGTAACTTCTCTACCTCCCAGTGGCACTTCTATACCTCCCAGTTGAACTTCTCTACCTCCCAGTTGAACTTCTCTACCTCCCAGTTGAACTTCTCACCTCCCAGTTGAACTTCTCTACCTCCCAGTTTAACCCATCTTCCTCAAGTTTAACTCCTTTCGCTCTCATGTAACTGTTAAGCCCTTCTCCGTCCCATGTATAAGTTTACCCCCCCCCTCCCCACATCTGATATAAATGTTCCGTTGGAGCCTATGCGAGTCGACCTGACCTGGCACTTTGCCAACTGGGTTAGTTTATTAGAGCCAGGCCAGATCACTGGATCAGTAGGGCATGTTTAGGCGACCCATTAATGGTGCACAAAATCCTGTTCCAACTATGGGAAATTTGTCATCAATAAAAATGTTTCGTGTCAAAGCGTGTCTTATCGTATCCTTACAGAATTACAAGCCAATGGTTTCTAGGGAGCAAACAAATACAAGGGGCCAAAAATAGATGTGTCAAATCACAAAGTTAATTAAAGATCTGTCAAATCTCTAAGTTAATTAAAGATATGTCAAATCACAAAGTAAATTAAAGATCTGTCAAATCACAAAGTTAATTAAAGATCTGTCAAATCTCTAAGTTAATTAAAGATATGTCAAATCACAAAGTTAATTAAAGATCTGTGAGATCACAAAGTTAATTAAAGATCTGTCAAATCACAAAGTTAATTAAAGATCTGTCAAATCACAAAGTTAATTAAAGATATGTAAAATCACAAAGTTAATTAAAGATCTGTCAGATCACAAAGTTAATTAAAGATCTGTCAAATCACAAAGTTAATTAAAGATCGCGAACGCATCAGATGCACAGTGATTTTTAGATTTCATTTTTGTCGTAATATTAATTTGTCAGAGATATGACTGCGCCGGTTAAAAACCAACCCATGAATTTGAAAATATAGAAGAAGCAACTTTAATTGTGGCTGTGATTACGTTGTATAAATGATGAGACGCTTGGATTCTAAGAGTTATTAAACACATTGCTTGTAAGCAAACGCGCATCATGCAGTCTAGCGCCCCCCCCCCTTTTTACCCCACAACCAAAAATAAGAAATAAAATAATAATAGTAATAATAATAATTATTTTTTAAAAAGAGCAAATTTCCGCGATAATTCCCCTTGTTAAAAATATATCATCATATCAAATTACGAGGAATTAAATACGCTAGCGGCCACGTCACGGCTCTAATTCTAATATTCGTCTCACTATTTAGTCAGCACGGTGATTTCTAATGTTTAGAAAGAATACTGACGTCACCCTCAATGTTGGTGATCGATAGAAATATTTTTTAGGCTAAGACAATAACAATTCCGTAACACATTACATGACTCCGAAATAATCTAATAAAAAAGACAATGCGTGGCAAATATATGTTCAAAATGAGAGGAGTTGGCAAACTACTTTCTGCAGAATCAAACTAAATAGAAGTAGAAGAATTGTTTACTGAGACCAGGCGAGCCACAGAGCCACTTACCACCCCTCCCCCCTTCCCACAGCGTCATCAGGTGCTACAGCCCACGCCCACATGTTGGAGACCAGTTTTATTTAAACGACCACCCCATCTATCAACGAATCCCGTCACCAACAAATGGTTGCACGATTCCACACCACCACAATCTTCAACTATCATCAAATTATTTCACCTTCCCCCCCCCCGGGGGTGACAAGTCCCCGTGTGGGTGGCTCGCTTACAAACGTGACGCATCGCCTCGTACGGATGGCCATCAATGGGTCATTCATCGTCGTCACTGGAAAATTTCCCCCCTAAGGGAACTCCCCTAGCTTGACCCACATTAAGGCCAAAGTACATGATCCCTGGTCCGTGTCCAACTTACGGCATTGGGCCGTCTCAGATTTGTGACCAATGGCGATTCATCTCACTTTCAATCTATAAATAACCACAAGCGGACGAATTTCAGTAATTTTCCATCACTAAAATATAACGTTGCATTGAAGTACATGGCCGATATACCCGTAATGTGAAATAAACGGAGAAGCGCTGACAAAAGTAGTTATCACGCCCCAGGACGGATGTTACTTTAGACTTCAAATACGTTGTTGAAATCAGCAAGTAAGGCTTTTATAATTTGATATATATATATAATATATATACTATTCTCATTATAATGAAGGCTTTTGTGGAGTAATAAGCGGAAGGGAGATGGGGACAACGGATTGTTGTAACATGGAATAAATAATTAACATAATTATCCCTGACATTTCTACTCAACATGGCAAACCTATGTGTTACAAGGTATGTAGCCAGTCATTACAACGAGTCACTGAGTCAATAAACGCACTATTACTGGAAACAATACCAGCAAAAAGAGATGCAAAAAGGAAACATCAATTTTAAAAGTAACACGATTATGAAATAATCTTTTAACCTAGCCCCCCCCCCTCCCGCCTAACCCACGAACAACCTTAAAAAATCGATAAGTAAATTATTGCTAAATAAAAATCTACACAAAATACATTCAGTTTTGCTCTTTGCGTGTATTTGGGATATTTGAAATACCATTTAGAAACATGAGTCTGGGAGAATTAGAAACTTACCCTTGGATAGGCAAATGTGATGTGAGGCACGGTGACGACACACAGGACGAGAGCGACACAATGGCTTAGTGAAACCATGGCGTATGGTAGATGTGAGTAGAGATACGCACGGCAGACACACAGTAATTAGTGCTCAAACAGTGGGTAGTTTTTGTCCTTTAGCACAAATGACAAGTCTTTCGGGTAGTGTTACGTCCTTTCTGTTGGCGACCTGACAAAGAAACAACAGAGAAGTCATGATGTTGGTCGTTACATACACATTCAATTATTGAATTAGTAACTCAAAATCAACGATTTGTAACTCAAAATCAACTATTTGTAACTCAAAATCAACTATTTGTAACTCAAAATCAACTATTTGTAACTCAAAATCAACAATTTGTAACTCAAAATCAACAATTTGTACCTCAAAATCAACTATTTGTAACTCAAAATCAACAATTTGTAACTCAAAATCAACTATTTGTAACGCCGAAATTTTCTCTGAAACCGTGGTCTACCTAAAAAGTGGGAAATGATCTTTAGAAACTGTAAACTGCGTGTCATGAAATCGGAAATCATCACATTTATGACACAAAAATATCAACATTTTACTTTTAAAACGATTTTTGTCAAAACTTTGGAAAACATAAAATTCAGAGGCGTTAAAGAATTTGTTTTTTCCCCCCTTCAAACTGACGTCATCCCCTTGTAGTGACTCTAATGGACATTTTTATCTTGATAGAAATAAGTGACGTTTTTATTCGTAACAAACATTTGTCATGTTTGTGGTTTTAAAACAGGTTTGAAAAATGTCTGGTGCTTTTATCCCCTTCCTTGCTGTAAGCTATTTAGTATAACTAGCGCAATTAGATAAACTCGTTGTAAGTCTGACAACTCCGTTTTAAATATATCATTACCAGCATCTCCTGCTTTAAAGGTTGATTTTTTATTTAGTATTTTAATCAATAGTTGATGTTACAATAAAATATTTTACTCACAAACTTTTAAAAAACAAATCATCATTATATAAATTTTGTTATTTAAACTAACCTTAAAAATCTTGTTGTATAAGAATCTTTTAATTTAAAAAATTGCTATTGCTAGCGGTAAAATAAAGCACGTTTATTTTCACGGTTGCGCTGATGAAAATCTGACCGCATTGAGGCCTGAACAGACATATATAGCAGGCAGGTGACGTCACCCACGGCTCAGTGAATGGAAAGACTGCCAGCCAATGGGACAGGCGCTGGTCCAAGTCACGACGAGGGCGAGAAAAACGCCGCGAAACTTGGCGAACGTTTGCTCGTCGTAGGCAACAATTTGAACAAGACTGTTATACGGGCCGTCTGGAGGCAACGAACCGATTATCCTTATGTTGAACGGGGAGAGGGGGGGGGGAAGGGAGTGGGATAGGATATCAAAGATATTTTATGAAATCCACTTGGAATTGGAGGTAGGGGTAATTTGAACCCCTCCCCCTAAGAGTTTTTATATTTGGGAGACGGGATAGGGGGGGGGCTAAGAGGATCGTTTGAAGAACGTAGCTGATGCAAGGAAGAGTCATTCAAGCAATGTGTGTGTACGTTTGAATAGGTCCATGATGAAATTGCGTGAAAAACGATACAAATTTGAATTCGATGTGAAGTAGGCAAGCGCTTAATTTAAGAAGATAATCATTTAACCAATGTATAGTTTTGGTTTTAGTTCCGCCTCTCAAGAAAGTGGGAGTGGGGGCCCGGGGGGGGGGAGGATTCAATATTACAATTATACCAGGGTACTTCAATTTGAGATCTGTGTAAATCTAGCAGTTTATTGTCCTTGTATATGATGAGGGTTAGGTAATATGCTGCATTCCTTCTGTCTTAGTCACATACGTGAAATACTTTGACAATCATACCAATTTAAATCAAAAGTTTGGAAATCACTGATGTGCAATAAATAGTCTCGCACTCCAAACTTCCGCCACCCGAGAGTCAAATTTATGTTTCTATTTGAGTGGGTCAATACAGAGTGAATGAAAGTTGGTGATGGGTGTGGGAACAGGGAGGTGAGGGGAATACGTGAGATGTGGTTGAACCTCAGGTCTCGTGCTGTGGTCAATATCAAAGTACTTTACCCCACCCCCTCTCCACCCAGGTCACGTCTTGCCAGGCAGTGCAGTGCCTCTCAAACTATACAGTGTCGCGGACCGGGAGAAATTTTGCATTGACCAAATTAGTAACATTTGATATGTTTCTATCTCCTTAATCCTTACTTTGAAAAGAACTGGTGAGCATTACATATACGAGAACTAATGAACAATTCAATTTGTTATCAGTGACGACCCCCAGTATACAAAAACAAGGAGAATAAACATAACTAGATACGACCCGTGGCGTAGCATACGCCGCAGACTTGCTCAACATAGACAGCGCAAAGAACGGCGGAGGGTGGGGGAAAGAGAAAGGACACAAATAGTAGCAGGAAGTAAAGGGAAAAAAGCGAGTAAACGTGTAGACATGCGCACAGCGGTTGTTGTTACCTGCCCCCACCCTTTACTACCATCCCTTGAATTCCCTTGCCAACCATAAACTGTGATTGGCCGACCCTAGCGAGGGTTAGTCATGTTCACAAAAAAGGGGGAAAGGAACGGGCAGAAACAAACAATTTTTTTAAATGTTAAAATGTTCCCGCTGTGGCTTGAACCCAGGACTTTCCGCATGCAAGGCGGACGTGATAACCACTACATTAAAAATCACATGGAATTCTGTGAAGGAACAACGCAAGTTACTGCAAGAAAAATTGTTGCCCCCCCCTCCTTTCTTTTCTTCTTTTCATCCCATTACCCTTGCCAACAGTGATCGGTTGACACCAGCGAAGGTCATTCGTCCTGCTCATTTGCACATTCACATACTCGTTTTTGCGAAATATATATATATACTAGTGTATTACCCCTCAAAAATGACGGAAGTTTTCAAAATAAATACAAATCAGATCAAAATATAACTTAATACAGAAATTTTATTTATTTTATTTACTTTTATTTTATTCATTTACTAGGTTGTGCTGCGGCGCCCCATATTTTTCAAAAGCCCAACTAACTTGTCCTTGTATGATAAATACGTAATATTAAAATTTCTTAAATGTACACAAAGTATTTTATAATAGTTTTTTTTTAAATTTTATTTTTTATGTCAAAAGCCCAAGTAACTTATCCTTGTATGACAAATACGAAATATTCCTGAAATGTACACAAAGTATGTATATAATATAGGTTGTCCAGCGGCGCCCACTTTTATTTAGGGCGCCTAAGGCGCCCACTTTTTTCAAAGGCCCAAGTAACTTATCCTTGTATGATAAATACTAAATATTCCTGAAAATTAAACAAATTATTTATATAATAATTTTTACAGTGCTTATCACCACACGATTTTTTAAAACTAATTTTAGAAAACAGCGCACCAAATTACTGCACCAAAAAATAACTATTTCAGTCAATCAGCACTGCTTACAACACAAAATTTTAAAAAAGCAGAGTGATGTCCCTCAGCGTTAGGCGTCAGCGATAATTGAGCGTAAATATATATTATATTTTCATATTGCACAATTTTATATGGAACGTTTGAAAAGAGTTCTTTTTGGTGCAGTAATTTGGTGAGCTGATTTCTAAAATTAGTAGTGTCACGGACAGACAGACGGGACAGACAGACGTGACATACATTGCAAATTATGTATATTGACGACATATATATATATTAGGGCTGCGGAAATAACGATTAATTTATCGATTAATCGTTTAAAACTTTATCGATTAAAATTATTTTAATCGATAAAAATTCGCTTAAAATTAAAGAAAATATTTATAATATTTTAAAAAATTTTTTATTAACCAACAATTAACTATTAATAATTAATAATATTTTATATTTTTTTTTACGTACAAACTTCTCCCACGTAATATTATAATTTATTTTATTAATATACTAGCGTATCCCCCGTCAAAAATGACTTAAGTTTTCAGCTGAAATCTACTTATTTTTATAAAAAATGCACTTTTTAGGGCGCCTACGGCGCCTACCTTTTTAAAAAGCCCAACTAACTTGTCCTTGTTTGATAAATACGAACTATTAAACTTTCTGAAATGAACACAAAGTATTTTATAATAATTCATCATCAAATCCTCTTTTTACATTGATCGCTTTTCCAAAATTAAAATATGAGCGAAAACAATGACGTCATATAATATTTTTACAGCGCATCTTTAATTTGCACACCTTTTGATGCATTGGTTCAGTAATTTGGTGCGTGCTTTCTAAAATTAGTAGCGTCACGGACAGACACTACAGACGTGAAATTGCAAATTATATATGTTGAATTGGCCGGCAGACGTCAACTAAAAAATGGCTGACGGCATCAGAGTAGTTAAATGTAAACATACAACTCGAGAGTTGAGCAAACATTTTGTTTTTAAGCTAACTGCAGATGGTAAAGTCGAAGATGGTGAAAAAGTTTACTGTGTTCACCGCCATAAATAATTCTCTTTTAAAGGATCAAATACATCGCTGACGTACCATCTTCAGCACAAACATCCGATCAAGTATCAATACATTGTCATAAAATTTAGTTCAAAATATTCTTAATTTTCAACGTCTGTGAGACAGGGGAAATAACTCAGTAAAATAAAAAAAGTCAATTACCTGTTTTTGTTACTTCCCTTGAAATGTTCAGTTTAATGACGTCATAAATTTCTATTTATGGCCTTAATCGAAATTAACGATTAATTAATCGTTAATTTTTCAAAAGTCAACGATTAAATTTAAATTAATCGATAACAGCCCTAATATATATGTATATGTTGTTAGAAATAAACAGCAATTGAAAAAAAAATTAATTAATATGAAAGTAATTAAATATTATACACAATCCGCCAGAAATTTGCAGTAGGAAAGAATGAACTTCCCATCTACAAAATTACTTGATATAACATTCCAGCCAGGCTCTGTATAAGAATGATGATTAATTCTAACTTCTTTTAAATCTATTTTGCGATTTCACATTGTATACATCCATCTACAGAATCATTTTTTTATATCATTATTTATTGATAAGAATGATTCCTTCCGTTCAACTGAAAACTTGACCTAATTAGCGTAAACTCCAAATGCCATAAACCCGCTGGTGGCCGGACACTTCGAACCCGGTCGGTTCAACCACGGACGGCTCAACACCGCTGCCATCTTAAATATTTAACAACCAGATTTACCAGATTTATGTGACAGCGTCCACATAATCAATTTTTTAAAAATTTAGTCCAGACGGACACGAATGGAGTCCAACGCAATATAGCACTATTTTCCCCCTTATTTAAAATACAAAGCCACAAAGAGATTTAAAAGGGGTGGTGGTGGTGGTTTAGACAACAATGAGGAAGTAATTTGGCCTAGTTTTAAGGAGTGGCTAGTTGACCACGCACCGCAAATCAGATAATTGTTAGATTATTGAGATACGTGTTAAAAAAAATAAATGTTTTCAGTCTAAATTTATCTTTTTTTTTAAAATTTGTTTTGTCTGATATCCTAATGAAAACAACCCACAACAATATTTAGGGTTTGTATTCCATGACATTGGGACAACATTTCAGACTATTTGTTCCAGAGAATATCTGAAATGTTATGAAAAATTAACAAATGAAGGTTGGTTGTGTAGTTCGCACTGGGCTCAGTTTTTTCTTTTACGAAAATAAATTTTTGGGGAAAACTACACATTTTCTATTGAAAGGGGCGGTTAAAATCTTGTTCCGCCCTGGGCGACACTCAACTACTCGTTATACCCACACGGTCATGCCAAAACTAAGGCAAAGTTTCAGGACAAAGTGTAGCCCCACCCCTTCCCCAAAAATAAATTAAATGTACTAGACGCCCTGCGGCGTAGCATACGCCGCAGACTTGCTCATGGAGAGTGCAAAGAAAGTGGAGAAAGAACGGACACAATCTACAACACGACGATATCAAAATAACGCGAGTGAACGTCGGTGAGGGGGGGGGGAGGGACTGCCGACTCATTGTTGGTTTCGAGACATTCGCACTGTGGTTATCTACCTGCCCACCGCCCTTTACCACATTAGCTTGCCAACCATAAACTATGATTGGCCGACCCTAGCGAGGGTCAGCCATGTTGGCAATAAAGGGGTAAAAGAACGGGCACAGACATTTCTAAAATAAAAAAAAACAACAATCTTTTCGCTGGGGCTTGAACCCAGGACCTTACCTTTCCCGTATAAGTCGGACGTGATAACCAGTGCACTACAAATCTCACATTATTCTGTGAAGAAACAATGCAAGTGAACGCAAGGACCATTGTTGGTCTCTCGAGACATTGGTCGACCCCAGCGAGGGTCATTCGTCATGCTTGTTTGCACATACTCGCTTTGGTGAAGGGGTGGGAGGAGGGTTAGAGAGTCGGCGTGCGTGCGTGGTGTCCCGCATGGTTGGGCGACGTAGATAATATATATATAGATAGATTCCAGGTTGGACGCCCGTCAATGATTTCCTCATGTCCTGCAGATGGTCGTGCTGACCTACCAAAGTCGGTCAGACCTTAGATGTCAAACCAGAAATTATGTGTGTCAGACCTTAGATGTCAAACCAGCAATTCTATGGGCCAGACCTTAGATGTCAAACCAGCAATTCTATGGGTCAGACCTTAGATGTCAAACCAGCAATTCTATGGGTCAGACCTTACATGTCAAACCAGCAATTCTGCGTGTCAGACCTTATATGTCAAGCCAGCAATTCTTTGGGTCAGACCAGTAGAGCACCTAGTGAAGCTTTTTGCTTCCTCTAGCAATGGGGGGGGGTGGCAATCTGATATATCTTGTCTTTAAAATATTCTGTAATACAAATATGTTCTTTCCTGTCCTTAATGATGGGATTTCATCTCATCAACATACAGGTGTTTGATTTACTTAATTTCGGGAACAAATTTGTATTAACATAAAGTGTTTTATTTACAATCTTTCGGGAACAAATTTGTATCAACTTAATATAGGTTTTTTATTTACTATCTTTCGAGAAAAAATTTTTTTCAACTTAATACATGTGTTTTATTTGCTATTTTTCGGGGAAAAATTTGTTATAATAATGTTTTAAAACCTATTCTAGAGGGTGTCTTTTAGCTTTTACAATTGACAAAGTCAGCCTTGATTATAAAGAAATGAATTACATGTGTTACACATTTAAAGGGGGCATCAAAATATTACAAAATTGTTATTTAAATTTAATTTTAAAAAATGGCATCTCTTCTTTTTGTTGTGTCTATTTTTTTTAATTGAATGTTTGCTTTAACAACAGTCTGTTATATCTACTATTCATTGTAACAACTGTCTGTTATTTCTACTATTCATTGTAACAACTGTCTGTTATATCTACTGTTCATTGTTACAACTGTCTGTTATATCAACTGTTCATTGTAACAACTGTTTGCTATATATTGCCAGAAATTGCTCAATGATCTACCTAAAAGTTAAATTTATTGACATAATCCTCTGATTTTTATTTTGTTAATGTATATCGAAATTGTCTTGTTTAAATTGGAGCATGTGAAAAGCTTAAACTTGGGAGGATCCTAAGAAATCAAATATTTCATAGCCCAACAAAGTACCTCAAACGCATCGACGATGGGTGAAATATCCCTTTAATTATGCTATCTGTGTGTACTGCCTTCTAAATTTATCACCGGTTCATCTGTCTAAATACAGTAAGCTACTCATGTACTATCACTATCAGAATGTCAGAATGACTATTTAAAGAAAGAATGAATGAATGTACTTTTCCTGGGACCAGACTTAGGCATAATTGACCAACCCTCTACTCTCTCAACGCTAACGTACTCTATGCATTGCCCTAAATGATTCATTTTGTAAACATACTTTATAACCCAGCTTTACAAAGTATTTAGAAGAAATCTTCCTTATCTGTAAAGTGTGTAGAGTGATCAAACAGTTTGTGGAGATAAAAGGTTTGGCGACGCCTTTTTTAAAGTGATACCGTGTTATTATACAAGCATTTCCTGGAAACCCCAGTTTCCTGTCCAAAGAGAAGAAGGGGGGAGCAACTGTTTTGGGATTAAATCTAACCTTATTTTGACAATAAAGATATTATACATATGAGAAAATTAAAAATAAATAGAGATTTTAAAAAAAAGATTTTTAAAAACCACGTTTTTATAAGTGGACTAAAAAAAAAGAAAATAATTTAAAACTTATAAGTTCAAGTACTTTGATTTAATATGACTAAAAACCATGTGTATCAGTGTATAATGGGGGAACAGATGAGGACATCGAACAAGCAATAATTTGGACATTGCACGATTTTGCCATCTAAAACAGGTCTGGAGATCTACACACATCTCTGTCAAAACAAAAGTAAGGATCTTTAACACCAATGTTAAAACGGTCCTACTTTATGGAGACAACAAAAAATTGTCTCCAGACCTTTGTTAACAAATGCCTCAGAAATATTCTGAAAATAGAATGGTTTGATAAGGTCGAAAGTTTTGGCGACAAGCAAGCAAGGTCGGCCGCAGACACCACGAGTTAATATAAAGGATTTAATAAGAAAAACCCGTAAAAAAAACAAGATTTTGACTATAAATCCTTTATGTACGAGAAGTAATTAAAAGAATGTTCATTATAATACGCAGCGCCAGACCATCCAGAAATACAAAATTGCACTTGTGTCATAAAACATGTTTAATATAATGCGCACCGATCAGGAATATGTTTATAAAAAGAGCTGTCAATAAAATACGCACCTTATTGCGCGACAGAAAGGTTGTTCAATATAATACGCACCGCGACGCTCTATCTCAAAAAATAGCATGATACATAGGAATAAATAAAATAATCTAAAAAATCAATAATTTAATTACGGCACATGCGATCGATCTGAAATATTGATACATTGTTTTTATCATCGGTACGAAACTGCCTGCAAAATTTCAGCTCGCTATCTTGCGAGCAAGTGGGTTAAAAATCGATCAAAAGTTTTGGCGACAAGCAAGCAAGGTCGGCCGCAGACACCACGAGTTAATATAAAGGATTTAAAAAAAGGAATTAACTTGTCACCCTGCTAGTGATTCGTTTCAAAGACATCACATGAGCAATGTTCCCTCTAAGCTGTGCAGCTGCGTGGTTATCTGCCAGACACTGCGCAGCTGTTTAGTTACGGCTCAGCAAATTTCGAAGAGGATACTATATGTATGTGTTTGTAGGATGTAAAATTTAGTACAGAAAAAATGGATAATTTGCACATGAATTTAATTTTTTTTATTTTAAACCCACTAAATCTTTAAAAGCCATATTCGATGTTTTATTTGAAGTAAACACAGTGTCACTGATAAGGAATATTGTACTGCTGTGTAGTGGTTTTTTTACGGTTAATATAACTTGGACGAAATATTCTAAGCGCGGGGCCTGGGGTGATTGCCCCAGCTGCCACCCCAAAGGCCGCTCCTGCCCTCAGGTTTGGATGGAAAAAATGCACAAGGAAAATAAAAGTTATGAAGATAGGGCCGCTTTTTGTTTTGAAAGTATCATTCCACAAGTGTACAAAACTAGGCAACTAAACTAGCACAAAATGATGTTAGTACTGCGTGGACTTTGTTTAAACTGACGCGATCGTCTCAGTCTGTCTGTCTGTCTGTCTGTCTCTCTCTCTCTCTCTCTCTCTCTCTCTCTCTCTCTCTCTCTCTCTCTCTCTCTCTCTCTCGCTCTCTCTCTCTCTCTTTTTTTTTGCAACTTCGTGCATTTATTTTTTTTAAAGCTCAAAATTACTTTATAGTCTCAATTATATAGCTGAATTGTTACTGCACACATAACTGAAGATCTAAAGTTATTCTTTAACATTTGAAATGCTAAGATTGAAACATTGTGACTTGAATAAAATTGAATTGAAATCACAATAAATAGGTTTCCACACCTACTCGCCTTTATCAGACAGTTCCACAAAAATATGCAGGGCACAGTGCAGTTCGATGGAGCTACGTCAGAAGCCTTTCCAGTCAGCAGCGGAGTTAAACGAGGTTGTGTAATTGAACCAACACTGTTCGCAATATTCTTCTCTGTACTGATTCGAGACGCATTCAAGGATAGCAGTGATGGAATCTGGTTACACACCAGAGCTGATGGAGGACTTTTCAACACTGCCCGTCTCCGAGCCAAGACCAAAACGACAGATATCCTAATTCGTGAGCTACTCTTTGCGGATGATGCGGCATTAACAGCACACACAGAAACTGGTTTGCAACAACTCGTGTCAAGCTTCTCCAATGCCTGCAAAGAATTTGGTCTGCAAATCAACTTGAAAAAGACAAACATCATGGCCCAAGACACACAACCTCCTCCTACCATCAATATCGACAATGAAAACTTGGAAGTTGTGGACAGCTTCACCTACTTGGGTTCCAAGATCTCCAATACATTGTCCATTGAAGAGGAAATAAACAGTAGAATTGGCAAGGCAGCTGCCACAATGGCTAAATTAAGCAAATGAGACTGGCAAAACACCAAGTTAACAGAGAAAACCAAACTGTGTATCTATAGAGCCTGCGTCATTAGTACGCTGCTATACGGGAGTGAGACATGGACCACTTATACATCCCAAGAGCGCAAGCTTAATAGCTTCCACTTGAGATGCCTGCGACGCATCCTAGGCATTAAATGGCAAGACAAGGTGCCTAATACTGAGGTCCTAATGCGTGCCAATACACAAAGCATGTTCTCAATCCTTAGTGAAAGACGCCTGAGATGGTTAGGATATGTTAAAAGAATGAGCCCTGGCCGAATCCCCAAGGACCTCCTATACGGAGAAATGGCATCGGGAAAGAGGGAGACATGTCGCCCAAGTCTGCGATTTAAAGATGTTTCCAAAAGGGACATGAAAGCAGAAAGAATACGCACAAGCGACTGGGATTGTAAGGCAGAAGACCGTTCTACGTGGCGCACAGTTGTCAAAGAGGGCGTCATAGTAGCCGAGGAGCGAAGGATGGAGGAGGCAACAGAAAGAAGATCTAGGAGAAAGGCCAAAACATTTGGGAGCACAGAACTCGTGTGTAAAAGCTGTGGTAAAGACTGTCACTCAAGGATAGGACTGCACAGCCACTCGAGGAAATGCAACCCAACTCAACAGTGATACACCGTCGTCTCGCGAGACGGAAGGATGCCGATTATAATTAAATTGTCCAGTTGTAGACAGTCCTGGTATGCTATTAAGATGTAAATTGTCCTGTTGTTGACAGTCCTGATATACTATTGATGTAAATTGTCCTGTTGTGGACAGTCCTGGTATGCTATTAAGATGTAAATTGTCCTGTTGTAGACAGTCATGTTATACTTTTAAGATGTAAATTGTCCTGTTGTTGACAGTCATGGTTTACTATTGATGTAAATTGTCCTGTTGTTGACAGTCATGATATACTATTGATGTAAATTGTCCTGTTGTAGACAGTCCTGGTATAATATTGATGTAAATTGTCCTGTTGTTGACAGTCATGATATACTATTGATGTAAATTATCCTGTTGTAGACAGTCCTGGTATAATATTGATGTAAATTGACCTGTTGTAGACAGTCATGGTATAATATTGATGTAAATTGTCCTGTTGTAGACAGTCATGGTATACTATTGATGTAAATTGTAATATATCTAAACTGGTTTAAACTGACCCAGTGTGAAATGCCAAACATGACATTATATTGGTATGCACGTGACGTTTTATTTCGACTTGCCAGCAGCAGCTGCGAAAATTGCTTTTTAAATGTCTTTACACAAAGGGAGTCAATCTGGAAATCAGAAGCCTCAGTCATTAATTGCTTCCATAGTTATCAAACCATGTGCTATTTATGGCTTGAAAGATAATCTGCTAGGAGAAAACACGACACTTATATTATGCTAGGAGACAACACGACATTTATATTATGCTAGGAGACAACACGACATTTATATTATGCTAGGAGACAACACGACATTTATATTACGCAGCATGCCATAAACATCCCCTGGTGACATTTGGCCAATGGCTGAGTCGAACTAAAACTAATTTCAAGCGATTAAGTTGTACTTATTATGTCATTTCCCAACAGCATTGTCAGACGTACAGCAGTATCAGACATACAGTCGTGTCAGACATACAGCCGTGTCAGACGTACACCCGTGTCAGACACACAGCCGTGTCATACATCAGAGTAACAGGCAGCATAATAAAGTCGATATCTTTTTTGGAAGGGAAGCAACGTTTTTATGTTTATTTACGACACATTTTTAAGAAATATATAAATAACATAACTAAATGTAAATACAAATACACACTCTTTAATCTGTGCTAGTTTCATTTAACCTGTGCCAGAGGTATTCAACTTGTGCCAGTAGCATTTAACCTGTGCCAATGTCATTTCACCTGTGCCAATGTCATTTCACCTGTGCCAGAGGTATTCAAATTGTGCCAGTAGCATATAACCTGTGCCAATGTCATTTCACCTGTGCCAATGTCATTTCACCTGTGCCAGAGGTATTCAACTTGTGCCAGTAGTATTTAACCTGTGCCAATGTCATTTAACCTGTGTCAGTGCTATTCAGTCTGTGCCAATGTCATTTAACCTGTGCCAATGTCATTTAACATGTGCCAGTGTAATTCATTCAGTTCAATTAATATTTAAACCTTGTACCCGAGAATGCTTAGAGCAGGGGGTTCTCAAACAACTCTGGAGGCTAGACTTTGGTTTCTTTTGTGCCCTACAGGGTTGGGCCTCATCCTTGTGTCAACAATTCCTTGAAGTCAACCCGAGTATACCCATCCCTTCATGTCAAGTGGGCGAAAATTTATCGTGAAGTTTACGTTATTTTATAAATGAAACACATAAACCACAATGAAAGAGAATGGAGATGACAGCAAAGCTCTGAATGGTTTTTGGCACGTTGTCTTCTGGATAATTCAACCCTGCGGCGCTTTTATTTTTTATTTATTAAAAGAGTGGGAGTAAAAAATCTTCACCTACCCGAGTAGCATTAACCGAAGCTACGCCACTGTTAATGGCATGGACAGCGGCTTATCTCTGGGTTAATATTCTCAACACAACACAAAACTTGTTCACGTGAGATCAACATAAGGTCGGCTTACTGTGTGCTTTTCAACGCAGTGGGTGTACAATAGGCGTTCAGTTTTAATTGAAAATAAATCAACTTTTGAAAAAATATGTTTGAAAAATCTAGAATATTTTAAAAAACGTAAAAAACCAAGTTTTGGACAATAAATCGTTTATGTACGAGACATAACTAAAAGAATGTTGATTAAAATACGCAGCGCAAGACAATCCAAAAATACAAAATTGTAGTTATGTGTCGTAAAACATGTTTAATATAATGCACACCGATCAGGAATATGTTTATAAAAAGTGTTGTCAATAAAATGTGCACTTTATTGCGTGACAGGAAAGGTTGTTCAATATAATACGCACCGCGAAACTATAGCAAAAAAAAATAACATGTTACATAGAGATAAACAAAGATTATCTAAAAATTAATTAATTTAATTACGGTACATTCGATTTATCTGAAATTTTGATGCATCATTTTTATTATCGGCACGAGTCTGCCTGCAAAATTTCAGCTCGCTAGCTTACGAAGAAGTGGGTTAAAATCGATCCAAAGTTTTTTCGGCACCACCCGCCCGCCTGCCTCAAGCAGACACCACGAGTCAATATAAAGGATTTTTAAAAGTTTTCTTTTTAAATTTAATGCTATCTTCAGTCGCTTTTAAATAATAAAAAATGTTTGGAACAATCAGTCAATTTAATGCTATTTAATTAAAGTTAAAGATTCCAATATTTTATTATTTATAATCTTTTAAATTCTTTATTTTTTTAATTGTTATTTTTTATGTAGATCGAACGTGTTATAAGACACACGCCATTGTTTAGGAATGCCAGCGGGATGGACTTCCTGTTTGACTTGCATCATGAAGAAGTCTCGTGCCTCAGATTGTGTGGGGAATTTATCTTGAACTTGAAGATAGGAGAAGAATGTGATAAGCTACTTGACAAGGGGGCAAACCAACTAAGAAATGTTATTGTTAGACTCAACAACAAAATCTCCATTGTTGGGGTAGGACCACATGGGGGATGGTAATCGACATAATATAATATGTCCAAATGTTTAAAAAAAAATTAGACACAATTTTAGATTTTTCTTAAACTAAGTAACCTTTTCAGTCTCTTAAAGAAAAAAGAATTATGCACTATAAAAATTTTCCATTGCTTTAAGCATCATCAAATTTAAAGATCAGTGTCTTGCCGCATTAACTTTATACATTCTTATAAAGCATTGGATTGGTTTTCAACATTCTTCGTTCGCATTCAATTTAAATGCAATTTTCCACTGAACGTTTGCAAAATAGTGATTTAAAGATGGTGAAATAATATTACACAGTCTCCGTTGGGTATATTTTGTTTGTTTTAAAATATGTTTCAGTCACATTTTGCCATCGAGCTGACTGGTTAGTAAGTGAGCTGTTTACTTAAACATAGCTTTTAAAAAACTGTTTCATGAGGTCCAGACAAATGACCAGATGACACTTGTTAATGCAGTCACACCATGGTACTTGTCAGTCACTCCCTGGTAATTGTCAGTCACACCCTGGTACCTCAGTCACACCCTGGTACTTGTCAGTCACACCCTGGTACTTGTCAGTCAAACCCTGGTACTTGTCAGTCACACCGTCACACCCTGGTATTTGTCAGTCACACCCTGGTACTTGTCAGTCACACCCTGGTACTTATCAGTCACATCCTGGTACTTGTCAGTCACACCGTCACACCCTGGTACTTGTCAGTCACACCCTTGTACTTGTCAGTCACGCCCTGGTACTTGTCAGTCACACCCTGGTACTTGTCAGTCACACCCTGATACTGCTCAGTTACGTCAAGATAGAAACGTTTTTATCATCTATTAAATCTTCGTATCATTTCTAGCGATCTTGTTTTTTTGAATTGAGTAAACAAAAATATTTTTAGAAAATCGGAACCAGCTCCTTTTGGATCGTATAAATACCCCCCTCCCCCCACATATCTGACTGACTTACAAACACAGCATGAGAACCCTTGGAGACTTCATTTGACCGGAAGTCATCTCATGAAAGCAACTATTCTGAAAGTGAAAATAATTTTAATATGACCTTAGTCGTGTTGATGCTGTCCCTTGGCCCCAATGAAGCCGCCCGGGTGTCTTGTTGTTGTTTGAGTTTGTTTGGATTCCATTCCTCTTTCATCTGTAACTATAACACGTGCTGCCACTAGAGAATTCTCTTGTGTTTGGACTATAACAGATAAAGTGCAGGTCAGAATAGGAAACTGACGATAAAACACGTTTTTGTTCCCTACTAGAAACAATCCGGAAATCCCCGTAAAGTCTGCGTGTTTCACGTTGGCAAAAATCTTGGTCAACAGCTGTATCATCTTACAAAATTCGAATCAAGTAGTTAAATTTAATGTACATTATGTGCATATTAAGCCATAACATAAATAAATATTTAATCAAACAAGGGTATAAGAAAATTGGAAGTGGTTATGCATAGCGAAAATTTCTAATAGTATAATATTATTGGTCTGTGGGTCTTAAAAGTCTATATGCCTATTATCTACAGGTGTACTAGTCTACAGTACAATGTTTCTTAAAATATGTTCTGTGCAAATTTACACACGAGTGTTTATACCTTGCTCACGGACCAACGAACCTTAGAGGGAACATTGGTCTACATGTCTATCAGTTCTGTGAATATATTAGTCTAAATGAACTTTGGTCTATAATATATTTGTCTATATGTCTCATGGTTTATAGGTTTAAATACGTATATTTCCTATATAATAAACAGCTATGTTCCGTATGGTCATCGATAGCGATTGATACCTCAAACACATATGACACTTACAGCCAATCATATTGAACACGTTTACGCGGACGATCAAAAGGAGTTATTTTTGGTGCAGTATTTCTTCCAAGACTTTATTTTGAGTAATATGCGCGTTGGGGTTTATAGCTCTATTTTTAAGAGTTATTTATTTTAACTATAATGAATAGTATTTTTGACGTGATGCACCTGTATGACGGTCGAGACGGCTGTTGGAGGGAAGTTACAACATGCCACCGAACGGTGGTGGAACGTCCTTGGACGGGCTTTGTTGCTAGTTATAGTAATAATTCAATAATTACGCTAGAAATAATGGTGTCCGTGTCTTTTTTAAATTAAAATGTGAAAGTTATAATCTACAGGTAAAAAATTTACTTAAAAGGAATATTCTAAAGAATAATAAAACTTTATAAATGGAGAAAATAATCATCTATACGGTGTTCCCAACGTTAGACAGGGTTTCACAGTTTATTTGTTCAGCTATCAAATAGCTTGTCTTACTTGGAGGAATACGGTATTGCTCTATTAAGGGTTAATCAAGGTTTGCGGCAGGGACAGCCTTAAACTCATCTCTTTAAATTAGGGGTGTACCGGATTTCGGCTCCGGCAAGTCCGGAATCAGGTCATTTTTACAAATCCGTCTCCGGCAGAATTTTACTTCTTAAATCCGGTCGAATCCGGCTGGCCAGTTTTGCTATAAAATATATACAAATATAATAGCTCTGGCTCCGGCAAATCCGGAATCTTGCCATTTTTACAAATCTGGCTCCGGCTCCGGCTCCAGCCGGATTTCACATCATAAATTTGAATCCGATACACCCCTACTTTAAACTGAGAATATCTGTGCACGTTTATGAGGGCGAGAGTATCCCATCCTTCCAGTTGTTTACTTTGTTATGAAGGGTTTGGTCGACCTGATAAGACGGTTTATACAAAGAACTTAAGATCTACAAACAACATACTCACACATATGAAACTTTGAACGCATTGACAACGAACTAGACTGAAGACAAAAATTTGAATGATAATAATTCCCCCACATAGCACATACCAAATTAGATAAACAACATTTTTAAAAACAACATGTTTATATAAAACCGAAAGCAAATAGAGAGTGAGAAGCAAATACAGTCAAACCTCTCATAACGAGATTAATTCTTTCCAGAGTCTTACTCGTTAAGCGAAACACTCGTCATACGGAAAAAAAAATTCGCAAAGAAATCAATGTAAAATACGATAATCCGTTCCATGCTGAACAAATACTCATTTTTAAATCCCTTATATTAACTTCACCGCCGTCTCTGTCTGTCGTCATCTCTGTCTCTCTGTCTTGGGCGGGCGGAAAAACAAAAGTAAAAAAGGACCTACTTCCCGTGATCCAATCGAGCTGAAATTTGGCACACGAACCTGTCTCACCTAACAATACATCTAATCAAAATTTCAGATCGATCGAACGTACCGTAATTAAATTAATGCATTTTTAGTTTATCCTTATATAACGTATGTAATTCAAATTCACGGTTTGTTATTGTTTTTTTCCCATGTGAGAGTTTGAGTTGACGCTTTGACGCGACCCATCGAAGTACCGGCGTGCTTTTGTTTACATTTTACGTGTCACGCTGAGCTCGGACCAGCGATCGGTGACCAGACTTTTCACCTCCCCCCCCCCAGGGTTATGAAGCAAAGTTGAGTTAAGACAGATTCAGTCTGTAAATGTTTGTCGCGTTTGAAAATATTCAATACTGTTAGTTATGTCTCATATATAAGGGATTTATAGTCAAAAACTTTGTTTTTACGGGTTTATTTATTAAATCCCTTATATTAACTTCACCGGCGTCTCTCTCTCTCTGTCTTGGGCGGGCGGAAAAACAGAAGTCCAAAATGACCCACTTCCCATGATTTGATCGAACTGAAATTTGGCACACGGACCCGTCTGACCTAACAATGCATCGTATCAAAATTTCAGATCGATCGAACGTACCGTAATTAAATTAATGCATTTTTAGTTTATCCTTATATGAGTTATGTAATTTAAATTCTCGGTTTGTTATTGTTTTTTTTGCCACGTGAAAGTTTGAGCTGACGCATTGAGGCGACCCAACGAAGCGACGGGGCGCTTTTGTTTACATTTTACGTGTCAAATGGTATGGTCCGCTCCCCCCTCTTATCTCTTTATATCTACGTCACTACAATAAATAGTATTACAGTAAACATGTGTGAATATTATGTCACGCCCCTGAGAGGTGTCAAACGGTATGGACCGCACCCCCCTCTTATCTCTCTATATCTACGCCACTTCCATAAGTAGTATTACATTAAACATGTGTGAATATTACAGCATAACACAAGTAAGTATTCTTTTTGTTTTTTTTAATGATGTCTTTGTTTTATATCGAAAGTATGATGGGGGCGGATTTATTTTGGGGGGAGGAAAACATTTTCTCCACCCAGAGGATTTGTTTTAAAACAGAGTCTCCGGGGGGAGACTCTGTATGGGGGAGGATTTATTTTGCAACACCGGCTCACTAATGAATTTCCTGGAAAAAGGGACTTTCCCTTTCTGCGTCACTCGTTCTGTGAATCTTCGCTCGTTAAAGGAGCAACGTTTAAAAAAAAATGTGTTCGTTATTCGAAAGTCTCCTTATGAGTGGTGTCGTTATGAGAGGTTTGACTGTACTCCGTATAAATAATAATTCCAGGAATTTGTTTATGAAATAATTTTATGATAGCAATATAAAATAACTGAACTATTTATAACTGAAAGAAACAAAACAATTTAACCTTTTAAATTCGTGGTTACAATTATCCTATATAATAAAAGGCAAGTTTCTGTCCTTTCTGTCCGTTCTGTCCGGTCATCTATAGCGATTGGTCCCTCAAACACATATGACCCCTACAGCAAATCATATTGAGCACGTTTAAGCGGACGTTGAAAACGAGTTTTTTTTTGCAGTATTTCTTCCAGGACTTTATTTTGAATTATGCGCGTTGCGATTTATAGTAAAAAGCTCTTTTTTACGAGTTATTTATTTTAACTATAATGAATTGTATTTTTGACGTGATGCACATGTATGCCGGTTGAGACGGCTGTAATAGGGGAGTTACAACATGCCACCGAACGGTGGCGGAACATCCTTGCACGGGCTTTGTTGCTCGTCTGTTTATAAAACTCAAAACAAACAAGAAAACAAAGAATGTACACCATTTAGTTTCATCTTTTGTCTTAACATGGCTATGGCGACAATCAGGGTCGTGATCCGTACACCCAGCCGCCCCCCCCCCTCTATCCTCACTGAGCTCTACCTGACCACGATGCCATGTTCTGTGACCGGAGTTGGATGAGATAAGTCATGATCTGACCAGCGAGCCAGATGTTATTGATGAGGCCACATCAACACCGGCATGCTTCCTTGTGTTGAACGAGGCTTTTAGATTTATGGACTGTGGAAATCTTATCTCTATTTTTAAACTTATGAGAATAATATTTTGTTGAATGGCCGAGGCCTTATTACCTGCCAATGGCGTCAGCTTATTTGGTGACCAGACCACATTTATTCCCCTTTCCGTGGCACCCCGATCCCTTTGTGACACTCCTTCCTGTGGCACCATTATCCCTTTTCGACCCCTTTCCTTGTAAAAACAATGTTAATCTCTTGTAAATGCAACGATTTATTAGTGGACTTGAGATGTTTTTAAACGTCACGACAGAACCAAGAACAGGCGACTTTGAACGTCACGACTGAACAAAGAACAGGCAATTTTAAACGTTTCTTATAGAGCCAGTGTTTATCTAACCCATACACTTTTTGACATGGGTTGTAAAACTAGATTTCTATGTTTGGAGTCTTGTGTTGGACTCTTTCACATATATATTTGTTTTTCCCTTCTCACTTTTCTATGTCAACCTATTTTCTCGTCAATGCATGGGTAAATGAGTCGATAGATTGCTGGAGAGATAAGTTTATTATTCAAGGAACAGATAAATGTATAGATAAATATAGGGAAGTTAAATATCACGCACTAAGCTATTTGGTAGATGTAAATTATTAAGACCGATCTGCAGGACTCAAAGTGCCTTGAGCACCATCACCATTAGCGAACTAAGTGCTTGCAAAGTCGGCGACTAATGAGGATTAACATCTTGCAACAACTTGTGATAATTTCATTAAATTTTCTTTACAATTTTCCACAAAATTCGGTAAGTTGCTATTTAACAAAAATGCCTGAAAGTAATTCTATACATGACGTCATTAGTGGGTTACTTTCAATATCATAAAAAATCGATTTCCAAAAAAATGTAATCTCTTTTTGTTGTGCTAAACTTGCTGGCAGAGGCGTAACAACGACTTGGCATGGGGCAGTCGCCAAGGGCGCGGAGGGTTAATCCTTCTTCAATAATCAATTTATACGGTATAATTTAGTATTTTCCCTATTTCTCAAGAGTGCCAAATGAATTAGCCATGGTGACCCAGTTACGCTTCTGCTTGCTTGGCTTCTAAACATGAGCCTCATTAACATTTAGTTGAACCCGTTACTGACTGATATATGAGAAAGTTTATATAAAATGATAGGATGATAAAATGATCTCAATGTAGAGCTGAAACATTATTGTGAGTCTCGGCTGGTTAAATGGGTGCTAGAAAACTGGGTTAATATGATTACAATGTGACCCATAGTAATCGAATACGTTTACTGCAAACTGTGACAAAGCAGGCCAGATTACGGACAAGGCCGAATACGCCCCTTCCCTTGTTTGACCCCTGCTGTATACAAAGATATGATGCAAGCAGGAGACCGAGATTTCAAGACATGATGCAACAGCTGCAGCAGGGGCGGAGTCTAAGGCCGAGCAATCAGTCATGCTCCGCTGATGGGAAATGGGTGTAATTCTCATCTTATGTACACACACCAGTGAGGTTTAGGGCATGGTGGCCTATCCTTGACCTTACACTCTTCTAGAATAAGGTTACATTGTGGCCTATCGTTGACCTTACACTCTTCTAGAATACGGTCAGCAAACCATTGTGGCCTATCGTTGACCTTACACTCTTCTAGAATACGGTTACATTGTGGCCTATCGTTGACCTTACACTCTTCTAGAATACGGTTACAGCCAACACATTGTGGCCTATCGTTGACCTTACACTCTTCTAGAATACGGTACAGCCAACACATTGTGGCCTATCGTTGACCTTACACTCTTCCAGAATACGGTTACAGCCAACACATGTGTTCAGATAGCGTTGAAGGCGGATGTGTATCAAACAGATGAGTGTTCAAGAACTAACAATCAGAACGATATCATTGGGTTGAGCGGCCATTGAAGTTACAGTGGGTGTGAGCAAGAGTACTAAGAGACAGCAGTGTCTAGCCCCAGTAAATACCAGCCAAGGAGAACTCACAAATGTGCAGCCCGTCTGAGACACACATTCTCATCATATAGTACCGAAAGGTACTGCTAACTTGGGTTGTGATTTTGGGCTGTCACAGGAGAATGGTGGATGCTAACTTGGGTTGTGATTTAAGTTTAAGGTAAGGAAGATGTGGGCCTTATGCCGGCTGTCAGGGATATATTATAGCTAATGGGGTTTTCCCGATGTGTATGTGTTTTTACGAGTCTGTGGTACAGTGCGCAATAGTGCGCATGGTATGGAACACTACTATGACGTAACATGAGAAGATGTGACGCGAGATAGTGAACGTGACGTATGGACGGTTGAGAGTCTATAGTTAGTTAGAGATTTGCTGTTGATGCGTGTGTGCGGAAGGACCTTGTTGGACGATAATAAAACTTATGAATGTTAGGATGGTGTTCGAGTTACTTTGAGTTGTAGTCTGTCCTTGTGGTCATTACAAGTACCCAGACCAGCGGCGTAGCGTGGGTATGTGCCGCCCGGGGCAGAAACCAAATTTGCCGCCCCCCCCCCGAAAAATATGTTAACGCTATAAAGTAAAAAAAAATAATTAGAAACTAAAAACACTATATACTTTTCTGTTAAAAAGAAAGGCTTCATTTCTTTAATGAAATTAAAGTTGTATGTTTTTCCCTCATGGCTCAATCTTTCATGTATCAATGTTTTCAGCCATGCATGCTCAATAGCCAAAATAGCATTAGATTAGACAATTTTGGTGTATTCGTAATTGATCGTCATTAATTTTTCATTAAAATAATTTTAGAGAAGCCTTTTTAACACCTTGCATTACTTAAGACAGTTTTAAGCAATGTTCTAATCAATTATATTATTTTAGGCAGGTTAAAACTTCGAGCCTAAATATCTTTATAAACTTAAATAAACCACATAGTTTTGAATTCATTAAAAAAAAATTTATATTCATGTTGCTAAAATATTCTTTGCCTGACTATGTCATGTTGCATATTTTTAATACTCTAATTTGAAGACAAAAATTGCAAAGTCCAGTAGATTAGCTGGTATTCCAAAATCATGTCTGTTTTCTAAATTCTATATAAGCCTCACATGAATTTATACACTAATCTCATCTTATGAAGAAACCAAATTTCTTCTTAACTGTTATTCTACGTAGCATAAATACATCTATATTTGCTTCGATCACCAAAAGTTTTCTCTCTTGTTCGTTGATTGGTAGAAATTGTTATCAAATGTCAAAGCATCCCTTTACTATTCCGTTAGTTTCCCTGTGACCAGCCACTGCTAAGAAATTTTGGTGTTGAGCAATATACGTTTGTAATATACGTTTGTAATATACGTTTGTAATATACGTTTGTAATATACGTTTGTAATATACGTTTGTAATATACGTTTGTAATATACGTTTGTAATATACGTTTGTAATATACGTTTGTAATATACGTTTGTAATATACGTTTGTAATATACGTTTGTAATATACGTTTGTAATATACGTTTGTAATATACGTTTGTAATATACGTTTGTAATATACGTTTGTAAAGAATTTCGGGTATTTTTAAAAATATAACTTTGAAAATAAAAAGATTTCATTGTGACTAGCAAAGTTCCTGCGTCTGTTCGTGTGTTGAGCTGTTTGTCTGCATTTTTCAGTTCTATATCTTACAAAGTAACCTCAAAAAGGCTCCATGGTATATTCACTATTTTGTATCTTAACGTCTGAATGCCTGGCTTGTAGAAGCAAATGGGTATTTCCAACTGTGTATTGACTTTGAAAAGAATGCGTAACAACGCTAGTGTACTAAAATAGTTGGAGAATTCATTTAAATTGGAGTATCATGTTAACAAATTAGGTTTAATTGTTTGAACGAGTTTGACATGAGAGTTTATGTTTTTGCGCCTTTGTTGAACTCTTATATACTTTCCAGCCCTTAAAAAGTATTAACAAACGTTGGGCCTCTGCAGTCCATTATTTTAAGGTCATCATTTTTTCAAAATCATTTCTGAAATGTCGTAAGCAGATTCAATTTTGCTTGAATGAAATCTTTGAAAGATTCTACAGCGTCTACTGTTTGATTTTCTATCTTTACATATCACACAACTGGACTTGATTGATCCTTATGTCATATATATCAAGTGCTATTGAATACAATGGAACAATATTAGTTTCTTGTAATTGAAGAAAGATAATTTTTCGTGAACTGATTCTCCTAAAATTGCTTTGAGCTCAGTTTAAATTTTAAATGACAAATTTTTTTACCCCTTTTCCCACTATGTTCTCGGAGTGCTTAAACGTACTTTGCAAGCTAATGCATTAGTTCCAGAATATTGCCTTTATTGGCAACATTATTCCCTCTCTATGACCTCAAAAAGTCACATTCAATTTCGCCAGTATTTAATAATGTCAAATATTCTAACAAGAACTTCTTGTCACGTTGTTTTCTCTTTTACAACTAATTGTCGGTCTTTATTAATGAATAGTCTATTCTTTTTTATCAAATTTCTGCTACCTTCCATTTACAAAAATACTTTGCTAATGTTGAGTACTTATCTTGGCTTTTATTTTATTAAAATTTACTTTCACGTTTTAACAATTAGGTAATTAACAACGAGAAATCCCCACCCCCCCCCCATTTTGTATGTATTTGTACCAAGTTTTAATTGCACTAGATAAGCAATTGTTTCCATTATTTTTGTTTATGCCACAAAACAAAAAACATTAAAATTAAAATAAGCCATATAAATACGCCAACATTTTGTTTCCAGTAGGTCACTTTCGTTAAAATCAAATTTGAATCAATTAAGGAGTTTGAAGTTTTGGCATAAGAAGCGCTCTCGTATTTTAACATAGTTCTTCATTTCGTTTAATTTTTTTTATCTTGGCTTTTATTTTATTTTATTAAAACTTATTTTCACGTTTTAACAATTAGATTATTAACAACTAGGAATTTGCCGCCCCCCCCCCAACCACCCAAAATACTTTTACAACAGGGGCGGCTATTAAATTTTAAGAATCTATCACCACATCAGTGTCACTTTCTCATACTAATGTAGCCTCTGTTTTTTTAATTACATTAGTTTTGGTATCAGAAGAATTTATATCCAATAAGGAGTTTGAAGTTTTGGTAGTTAAAACGTTCTTATGCTTTTGGATAGCTCCTTTATTTATTTTCTTAATTTCTTATTTGGCTTTTCTTTAATTTCGATTTTTAAAAAAAAACTCTTTCTTTTAAAAATTTTCATTTTAAGAAATTAATTAACGACTAGGAATTTGCCACCCCTGGCAAAGTGCCGCCCGGGGCATTTGCACCCCCTGCCCCCCCTCGCTACGCCACTGACCCAGACAACGACGTAACACCGGCCGCAATCACGCCCAATGTGATACAGGAGAAAGGTTGTCCTATCTATACAGACGCTTCTTCTATACAGAAGATGAATGCGTCCACGGACCAAGCTGGTCTGTTGGCAAGTGATGCAGCGTTCACAGGCCACGGCTATAAGGGTTCCAGCCGCTTTTATTTCCCTAACCAGTATTTGGTACCCATTCGAGCTAGGTAGAATCATTAGAATCAGGAACAAATCCTGCCTTCACATGGATTCGAACACATGACCATCGGTACGCCAGCCGAGCGCACATGCCACTCGACCACCGTACCCCGTCGATGGGAAGGCGAGGGATGGAGTAGGTTGCAATACATGACCAGGTCATCTGAGGTGTCTAGATCATCAGGACATCTAATATGTCTGGTTGACAATGATATTTGATGTGTCTCGTGTTTAGCTTGATATATATGTTTAACGCCATTTCCCTTGGAAAAAATTGCGTATATAGATTAGAAATGTCTGTCAAGCTTGACAATGCAACGCCTCCTGAACCATACCAGATAGAGGTTTCGGATCTTTTGCAAATATGCTAAGGAGGTCCAAAGAATGTGCAACAGCCACACAAAAAATAATACCGAAAAAGTTTACTGGATTTCCTGGAAAATATATTAAAAAAAGGAAAAATATCAGTATTTTGTCAATTTCTCGCAAACCATAACATCTATCGGGTTGAAACAAACGTCGAACAATAGCTAATATTATTTAGAACGATGTTGGAGAAGGAATTTTTTTTAAACAACCACTCGTTCGGCTCCCGTAATTTTAGAAGCAATTTTTTTTAATCAATTGTTTTCTTCAGTTTCAAAATTATTGATTTGAAATGACTTTTAATGTAATCTAGAACAGTGCTTCTCAAACTTTTTAGTATGGGGGACCGGCAGGAATTTTTTTCATTGCACCAGGGACCGGTACACTATTTCCCTGCACTGACAATTTTTTCTCTCTTTTTTTGAGAACATCTGCGGACCAGCAGCGGATGGCCCACGGACCAGCACCGGTCCGCGGACCACCACTTTGAGAAGCACTGATCTAGAATGATAGTTAATGGGGTTTTCCCGCTTTGTGAATGCTTATGTTAGATTGTTGCGGGGTGCGCATTATATTGACACATTACTGGTGTGATGTAGCGTGAGGGGATATGACGTCATATTGTGTTTAGTTTCAGTGTTCGTTCGTCCGTCGATACGACGAGGACCACTCTAGTCATCCGAGGGTTGTAGACCGCTGGTATGGGATGGATGACAAAAGTGACTTGCGCGGTGATTTGGATTTAAGTGAGAAGGAGTTGCGCAATTCGTCGATCTCACTCTCTCGCCCGAGGCCATCTTATCCAGCGGCAGGACTAAGTCGAGACGGCTGGTGATGGAAACGGGTGCAGTGGATGGCCATGATGTCCTGTGTGTCTTGTCATGCCCTTAGCGTTCCACAACGCTTTGCTGAGATTCGCCTTTTTGACCGTTGACCAACTAGTGGTTCCTCCGCTCTGTCCACCGAATCCAGTCTTCACGTGCATAGATAGACATATCTAGATCACTGAGGGTTTGAGACCCGTCGGCTACCCTCACCAGGTTTAGCAAGCCAGTCGAAGCCGTTGCCCGGGGTGTGGCTACTGCGCACGTTGCAGTTTCTATGAGCCACTGGTGAGAGCTGTGAGACAACTTCCGGATTAATATTAATAGTATTAACAGCCACAAAATGACAAAACCAAGTAAAATACAACCAGACGAGCCTTGAAGGAATTCATTTCGAAGATCAGTTCCTTGAAAACTTTAATTTCCTTAATTTGCATTTGTATGTTGTTTATTTCTCCAGCGCTTGATTGTTTTTGTCTTTTAATGACAGCAGAGAAATTTAGGTTCCGCCATTTTGAACAACCGGAAGTGATGGGATATGTTACATATTAGTTTATTAGTTTCAGTATTACTTATTTGAATCAACTTTTAATGTAATCTAGAATGATTTCCCTTGATAAAATCGGAAATTCCTTGTTGGAAATTGTTTTTAAATATTCATTCGAGTTTTTATTTCTTGTTTATCTCTCTAAACGTTAAATTCTTGTGTTTCTATATTAACCTGAAATATTTTAAATTATAAACAATATAATAGCCCAAGTCACTGGAAGGAAGGAAGGATCCGTAGCGCTATGACGTCCTTTTTTGAGCTTATATTTAAGTATATATATACAAGGCGAGCATCAGGAGGTGTGCTAAATTCTAAAAGATTCTAAAAAAAAATAATATCATATGACGTCATAGTTTTAGCTTATATTTTAATTTTGGAAAAGAGAGCGATGTAAAAAGAGGATTTTAGGATTTATAATTATAAAATACATTGTGTACATTTCAGGGAGTTTAATATTTCGTATTTCTCTAACAACGACAAGTTACTTGGGCTTTTTACCCAAAACAAAGTGGGCACCATAGGCGCCCTACAGCCCAAGTGGGCGCCGAAGGCGCCCTTAAACACCTAGTATTAAGATAAACGTTAATACCAAATGTTATTTCTTGGGTTTACAATTTCTTTATATTAATGCAGTTTGTAACGCTAATTATAACGGTACAAACAGTTGTAGAAACAAAAATCAGCAAAAGATGACACACAATACAACACAATACAACAAAATGCAATACAATACAATACAATACAACACAATACAATACAACACAACACAACACAATACAATACAATACAATACAATACAATTCAATACAATACAATACGATACTGTGATTTACTTTTGCTTTCTATTTAAATAACCTCTTATCTTTATTCAAAGATGGAGGTTTGATTGAAATGAATAGTAATTTTTGATCAAATAATCTCATAATTGAATTTCATTTCTTCATGTTCTTGCAAAGAAGGGAGTTCGCTGATCTGAGGCCATGTCACATTTCCCAACAAATTACGTCAAACCGACATCCTCGTCAGTATTTACCAACACAAATACGGTAAATATTATTATCAAATATTGAATAAAGAGACTTCCATCACAAGACGTGTGCATACATTTGTACATCAACGAAATGTTTCAGTCAGACATCTTAAATCACAAGGCGTTTCGCCTAGGACGTTGTCTATTATCTTTCATTACGTAGCATTATACTGAAGGAAAAACGTTTGGCCTATATAACCAAGTATACGTTTAAATGTGTACAATGCTAAATATAGAATTTTACAGAATATCTTTTCCTTTATCCCGGATATACAAAGACTCCAAGTCTCAAATCTCTCAATAATAGGACGCCACTTGACCTTATCCGTCTCTCCACTCCCTCCCCGCGTTCACGCGACTAAACCAACACCAGCACGTGCACGTAATTTGCTATCACAGCAACTCCAACATCATCCGGTAACAAGTTGACTGGTCTGTAAATGGTGATGATGAAATCACTAATGCGCCATGAGCAGACGTGAAGAAAAGAACGTCTCCAATTTAGGCCTGGGTATACCCTTTAAACAGTTTACTATTACACCGCCTGCAAAAGTCGGTCAGCGTATCTCACTTCCTTGACGGGGCGTCTAGACCAGGGGCCCTAGGAATGTTCCAGAGGTACCCCCGTTTATCTTTGAACATGATTGAAAGAACAATAATTCAAGCTTTGTTTATTTAATTCTCAAGTTCATTTTAACCTTAAGGCGTCTTTTTGACACCAGTAACTAATGTTTGTTTGTTCAAATTAGGCAGCTATTTTAATATAATTTGGAATTTTTAAAGGAATAAAGTAAAGCTGTTTATCACGTCATATAAAAGGAGTAAAGTAATGCTGTTTATCCCGTCTTCAAGTAATGCTGTTTATCACGTCTTCAAGTAATGCACGTCATCTCACACGGTTGATTAAAATATTGTTTATCTCTAAGAGATGCTCACTTTCCGAAAATTGGAGAAAAAGGAATTATAACAACGTGCCAAGAAGTTATTTTAGTATAAATTCTATAAAACACATACATTAAACTTCTTTTTAATGTATTCAAACAATGAAGTGACTTATTTCAAACATCTTATTGAATTATATTGGTCGTATTAAATAAAAACAAATATTTTAACCTACAGTTTTTTATGGGGAAAAGATAAAAATACAGGTATCGAAATAATGTGACGATCGAATCCATTATGTTTCCCCAAATCGTTGGACATATCGATACTCTGTCAGGATATGCTCTACGCTCCATCCAGACATTTATAAAAAAAAATTAATAGTAATAATAATAATAATAATAATAAAACAATAATAAATAAATAAATTAACCACACAAATATGCAGTATTGGTATTTCGTGCAATGTATGGAATTCACCTTGTTAAATATTTTATATTTAATGATTTCATTATTTTAAAAAATTACTTGTCTTAAAAAAAATATACATTTGGAACCATGTTTAATAACGTACCACTTTATACCGCTTTTTTTCGGTTGCTGTTTGACGTTGAGGCATTTCAAGACATTCTTTAGCAGGTTGCATGTTGCGATACTTCACACATTGGAAATACAAAGGCGGCCATTGAAAGAGATTTGTTATTTGAGCTCGCCTGGGGCATATCTTCGAATGGGACTGTGGGGGGGGGCGAGGGGTGGGGGCCGAAGGGGTGGGGGTGGGGGGTTTAGGTGTGACTAACAGACAAGTAAAACCGCACCAGGAAATGCGATTTTCTCTAAGCTTTTATAACTTCTGAGAATTCTAAACCAACTTATCACAGTCCTGCTTTTCTTCTTAAACAATCAATGAAATATCTTCGTAAGTCCACATCCTGCTGTGGGCAGGCGCGTGTTCCATAAGAAATAAAGATTAAATACTTAAATAAGTAAATTTATAGTTTGACCATCACCGAGTCAAAACAAAATAACCAAGTACACGCAAACACGTCAAACTGTATTTTAGGTTGGTATAAATTAGGACGTCAAACTGTGTTATAGGTTAGCACAAATTACGATGTTAAACTGTATTATAGGTTAGATCAAATTAGGACGTCAAACTGTATTATAGGTTAGTACAAATTAGGACGTCAAACTTTATTATAGGTTAGTGCAAATTAGGACGTCAAACTGTATTATAGGTTAGATCAAATTAGGACGTCAAACTTTATTATAGGTTAGTGCAAATTAGGACGTCAAACTGTATTATAGGTTAGATCAAATTAGGACGTCAAACTGTATTATAGGTTAGATCAAATTAGGACGTCAAACTTTATTATAGGTTAGTACAAATTAGGACGTAAAACTTTATTATAGGTTAGTGCAAATTAGGACGTCAAACTTTGTTATAGGTTAGTACAAATTAGGACGTCAAACTGTATTATAGGTTAGATCAAATTAGGACGTCAAACTTTATTAAAGGTTTAGATCAAATTAGGACGTCAAACTGTATTATAGGTTAGTGCAAATTAGGACGTCAAAATGTATGTAATGGTAAGAATTAAATTGATAGACACTCAAGGGGAAAGTTTGTTATACAGTTGATAAATCACCACGGATGTGGCTAAGACTGGAGTTAAGGAGGAAATATAACTTGATGCCTTCAGATCTGAATCCTACGAGAAAGTATTAAGATAGAAATATTTATTTTGAGAAATACCAACCTTGTCAATAACCCAACTTTGATAGTACGATACCAACCCAAATTCGATGGTTTGACATCAACCTAATTTAATAATTTGAAAATAAAAAAACTGTAATATAACTTTCATAAATGATAATGACACAACATTCATGATAGCCTGCAATTTGTCCTTTTCATAGGTTTTTGTTAACTGTCTGTCGATTTAAAATTTCAAAAAATTTTAAAAATACAACGAGGAAAAAAAATAATATGCAGTTATAAATGTTAAGCTGTCTGTAATGTACTTCAAAGCACACATTTTTAGTTGACCTGATTTATTTACCGACTCAGTTAAACCACTCAGTTAAAGCACGTAGTTAAACCACTCAGTTAAACTAATCAGTTAAACCACGCAGTTAAACCACGCAGTTAAACCACTCCGTTAAACCACTCAATTAAATGTTGGCCACAATAAATTAGTGTTAGACAGTCAAAACCATTAACTCCAGTGAAAACTTTCCAGAAGGTCTGTGTTGAAAACGATGAAGGTTTTGAGTTATCGTTATCCTATACAACTGATTGGTTGAACACAAACAAAATAAAGAAATAAATGGATAAATAACAATTTTGTAATTCAAATTCGCAAGAGATTTGGTGAAGTTTAAAAAAAAATAAAAAAATTTATAATACAATTCTGTAATGTGATTGCAAAGAAAATATCCCTAAACTTTTTAAATTTTTATTTTATGAAATATTTGCTAAAATTGTATTTGAATACTTCATTATTTAAAATAATCAAAACTATAAAGTCACACCCCTACTTTAGTATCAAAATATTCAAATATTTTTAGATGATTTCGGGCAGCCTTTATGTTTATCTCATTTATGTAAATTTTTCTTCTGATTGATAAATTGTGTGTGTGTGGGGGGGGGGAGGGGGGGGGGAGACGACAAAAACAAAACGTTATCAAGTAAAAATGATTTCAAATTTTAACTTTAGTTAGTTAGCTTGCCTGGTTTTTTATTATTGTTTCTTTTAAATTTGCAATACCATCGGGATCAAAATGAAATTAAAATGTTATTGTATGTAACTGTCAAAATATCCAATTCTCTACGTCACATGTCTGTCTGCCAGACTAACGCGGCTATAAATAACCCACATGAAATTCCCGATATCTGAGCTAAAAGACATCCAGCACTTCAGGGGCATTTGGCCATTACCCTCTGGTAATTAGTAAAATACCTCTGGGTATTAGTTTCGTGTTACCCTCTGTAATGGTATTAGTTTCGTGTTACCCTCTGTAATGGTATTAGTTTTGTGTTACCCTCTGTAATGGTATTAGTTTTGTGTTACCCTCTGTAATGGTATTAGTTTCGTGTTACCCTCTGTAATGGTATTAGTTTTGTGTTACCCTCTGTAATGGTATTAGTTTTGTGTTACCCTCTGTAATGGTATTAGTTTCGTGTTACCCTCTGTAATGGTATTAGTTTTGTGTTACAGTGTTACTACCCTCTGTGATGGTATTAGTTTTGTGTTACCCTCTGTAATGGTATTAGTTTCGTGTTACCCTCTGTAATGGTATTAGTTTTGTGTTACAGTGTTACTACCCTCTGTAATGGTATTAGTTTCGTGTTACCCTCTGTAATGGTATTAGTTTTGTGTTACAGTGTTACTACCCTCTGTGATGGTATTAGTTTCGTGTTACCCTCTGTAATGGTATTAGTTTTGTCGATAATGGCGACTAAGCATAAAGCTAAAAAATACCAAAATTACTTAGTTTATTTAAATAAAAAAATAATATATCAAGATTAAATTCTCCGTCCGATTTGGGGGCGTGGACAAGTGTGCAAGTCAAATGAATCAATTTGTATATAAAATACAAATATATTACCTAAGGCCTAAGGCATATATTTTTTTTAATTTCCTTGTTTTTAAATATATTGACATGAAAGACTAGTGCTTGAAGTTTTACAATTAAATTGAACTTTAACCAAAATAGTGTGTTTCGTTAACATCCTATTTTTCAAAATTTTAAGTAATACGCCATTGAAATACAAAAATGGGTTTTAATCTATACAGTTTTAGTATACAATTTTCCGAAGAAATTCATTAAAAAAGTCCCCCAAACAAAATACGATTTTTCTTTTGACAGATCAATAGATTGGGGCGCTATGGAGGAAAGGCATTTTATTTTTAAATTTTTGACCTCCAGATTTTTTGGCCTTGATCGAGGTACAGCCTTCCGCCTCATATTATTTCCTCTATTACTCCAGGGCTTCTAGAAGTTTTAAAACAACAGTCTCTTTCTTGGGATGTAACCATTTCTTTAGTTAAAATCATATCAGCTGATGATCAAATTCAAGACAAAGAGAGTATTTCAAATCACTCTTCTTGTAGGCTGTGGACTTTATGACCGTTTCTAAGTCACTAAGATAAAGATCCGTTGGAAAATGAAGATCTCAGATGACCTATCGAGTACTTGCGTGACTAAACTGTCACGACGCATTCACGTGATGCAGTCCAGGGACTGACTCATGTAGGAGTCACTGGCAATGTCAATGATGAGGCACAGTAAAGACGTTGGTGGAAAAACCCAGGTTATTAATTCATACACTGTGCCCACCTGAGCCCGTGGATAGAATGGCTTCAATTGCTCGACAACATTCAAAAATATAATTGAAAGCTTTTTTGTATGTTGTATTTTTATTGGCCTAAAATACAGTTCAGTTATTGATTTAAATGTACTTGTTAAATAAGACGTCAAACTAACACTTCAACATAAAAAAAGATTGCTCAAAATAATGTTTAAATAACATACTTTGCAATTTTGAAAGTAAAATAAACATTTGGTTATAAAGCATTTTACGAATAAAAATGTTGAATTTCTCATTTTGCTGAGAATTACTGGTATTATTTAATTCATTTTCCGTTTGTCTGTCTACTACCAAGGATCATAAAGATGCAAGAATAGATGGATGAATGGAAGTATATACACATTATTAAACGACGTTTTTATACTGATAAAATTGTTCCCACCTTTCTTTTCCTCTCTCTACTTGATAAGTTAGGTGAATAAATAAATGATGAAAATTTAATTACATTTTTTTATTTATTTCTGTTTACCGATGAAGGCATTTCCTAAAAGGTCTTCAACCATATTTGTCTATTAAAAAATCAATAATTTCATTGTTTTAATCTCACGAATCAATTGTAAATCTTGTATTTTAAACGAGACTCAAACGTTATGTTCAATTTGCAAAACATAAGTTTAGTGATCTTAATGTCACCCCGGGGTCAACAGCCATGTGCGTGACCAGTGATGGCGGACAGCAGTAGGACAATCGAGGCCATTACATTGCCAACCTTAGATGGAGAGAACTATGGAGCTATAATCCGAAATAATAAACGATCCATCTTCTCTGAAAGCAAGCAATCACGTAACTCTGACGTCATAGTTATTCCCAAAACGAGGCTGGTTGACCTCCCACTGAGAGCTCACGACTTTTGTCTAAAAGACTTGCAGAGTATTTAACTCATCTTGACTCTGAGAATTATTCTACTTTGAAAGTTATATTTTCTTTGTTATTTTTGTTTTATTTAAAGACCGCAATGACAAACTATTTTTGAACATCTAAAAGTTTAAATTTTATAATCATTGTCAAAATTATTTTTTAAATTTTTTTTATACATAAAAAAATGAAAATAAGAAACTTTGAACGAGACAAAAGGGAAAATTAAATACTTAGACATAGATCACCGTGAAAATTCCATAAATCTATTTACGGACTAGAAGAACTCAGAACATTGGACGATTCAAAAATCAGTATGTGTCAATCACTAACTTTTGTTGCGCGTATGCTTGATTGGATCATCACTTGTTTGACTATTTCTTATATTTTCATAAATTTCACGCAACTTCGCAAAATTTGTCACCTGGTTGTCCGGATTGAATTGTTATCCCATTACCTCAGCAGTTTTTGATTGGCTAGACAATTTTGCTATATTTTGTGACAACGGATGTTTTAAACATATTTCAAAATGCATAATTATGTTATTTTACATATAATGAATTCGATTTGACTCGAACCACATATCATTCGAGTGAGTTCGCAATGTGCTTACTAAACCTGGTCAGCGCTGGTGCTAAAGATTTTCAGATTTGGTGAAAATAATGTATGCCAGCCTAGTGGAAAACTGAGTAGAGTTTTATTTATTTTTTATAATTTTTTTTATTTTCCGTATTTTACACCTTATTGAGTCGGGAAAATTTCTAGTTTTAAAATCTTGTTATGATGTGTGTGTGTCTGTGTGTGTGTGTCTGTCTGTGTGTGTGTGTCTCTCTCTGTGTGTGATTTTGTGTGTGTGTGTGTCTGTCTGTGTGTGTGTGTGTGTCTTTCTCTGTGTGTGTGTGAGTGTGTGTGTGTGTGTGTGTCTCTGTCTGTGTGTGTGTGTCTCTCTCTCTCTCTCTGTCTGTGTGTGTGTATGTGTGTGCGTGCGTGAACACGATAGCTTGAGTACCGTTTCAATTAGGTGGACGAAATTTCATATATTAGTATTAGACCATATACGTCGTGTTCAATGTTCCGTCTAGTGTTCGTTGGTACGTGTGCAAAGTAAAAAAAAACGTGTGTAAAGTTGCACAGCATCCATTTTTTTGCAATATTGTACCAAATTTGCTGCGCGGTAATTCTAAGCTGCTGTGCTGCGTCGTCGTAGCCACGCAGCTTAAAGGGAACATTGGACTAGTGTCTATCAACTTTTGATCAAGTTCCGGTAACTGCAAGTGGTACTTAACTCTATTTCCGGTTTCTCAAAAACATTCAGAATTTGATAAGCATATATGATATTCTTGTAAAGCAGAATAAGCCCTTACTGTTATATACGGATATAATATACGAGAAAGTTTAGGAAAACTCACTCCAAACTCTTATCATTAGGTTGTTGTTAGGATTAGTGTTAATATAAGAGGTTGTGGTTTGGTACCTGTTGATACCACTCCATTTTGTCTGGATACTTCACGGCTCAACCAGCACGTCGAGGTCAGGGTGACTGAATTCCGGACTACCAGATATTGAAACTAAGGCCAACTGTTATCTGCAAAGAGCAATCGAAAACAGTTCTCAAGCAATCTTTCATAATTCAACTGAATGTCCCCACCATCAAACTCCATGCCTACAAAATCCTACACAATCCTACACACTCCTACACAATCCTACACAATCCTATACAGTCCTACAGAATCCTACACAATCCTACACACTCCTACACAATCCCACACAATCCTATACACTCCTAAACAATCCTACACAATCCTATACAGTCCTACACAATCCTACACACTCCTACACAATCCTACACAATCCAACCCAAGCAACACACAACTCATTTCAGTTTCTAGATATTTCCCGCCCAAGAAATGACCACACAATCTGGCTCTAAAACCCCCACAGTGGTCAATGACCGAAATAGTAAAAATATTCATGTTTATGAATTTATTAGAAATAAACAGACAGACGTTCAGTAAATAAACATCCTAAGATATATCTATGGCAACTGCCTATGAAATCAAAATGTAGTTTACCCGAATTGAAAAATGTGTTAGCTTTGAGACACTGGTTAGGGTAGAGAAACGGATTACGGCATCAATTTGATATATCAATGCAAATGAATTGTGGGTTTAGACCACACACACACCACATGTCTTGTGTGAAGAATAATTTAGTCTTTGTCATGTACGTCACAGCTCAAAAATGATTGTAATACGGTAATTTTAAGTTTTAAAGTAAATTTTTAATCTTTTAAAATCGTATACCCTCCTCCTTTGATGGTATCATCTATCTGTTTGAGAACCACAAACCCTTACCACCTGAATGTCTCCCCCCCTCCCCCCCCCCGCCGCTTCTTCAGCGTAGTTGTAAAAATCTGACGAAATCCTATGTATAACGCACAGGTAAGGTCAGAACAGTCTGGTCTAGAGTGCGTCCACAGGAAGTCACGTGACACGGTTAGTGTGTCAATAGGTTAAATAGGTAGCCTGGGAAAATGTACTGGGAAAAAAATGCTCGTGGTGATAACACGACTAATTTATAAAGACGTTTTGATTTATATCTTCATTTATACTCTTCAAACTGTTTTGAAGTCTTGAAACTGTCTTGAACCCGCCACACCGACGCTTACATGAAATTAAACAGCAAAGAAAATGTTTACAAAATGTTTGAAACAAATTTATAGAGATATCAAAAAAGGTTCGGGTAGTTGGGGAGCCGCTGATACCATTATCTACGCCACTGCCTACATGGGCTACAGCTTTGTCCATTGTCATGGTTAATGTTTATTTAGCATGTTTATGTACAAATAACGAAAAAATTGGATACCACATGAAACAGTAACAATATGCACTTATTAAGTTTCGCGTCATTCCCATTTAACGCATCACTTATCGTTACCAAAAACTCGGATACTTTAACCGGGGCCAGAAGAGTAACTGGGTTTTCCGCGCCCTTGGCTAATTCATTTTTGGCGCCCTTGAGAAATAGGAAAAATACTAAATTATACAGAATAAATTTATTTATTGAAGGATTGGTCCTCGGCGCCCTTTGCAACTGCCCCGATGTCTCTGACTGGGGCTCAAAAGATTCGTTACTATATATTATATATACTTATTAAATAGTGTAAAAGCAAAAGGTGATACCTGTGATAAAAACAACATTAAAAAAAAATAATGAACATATCAAATCAGACAAGAAAAAACTAATAAAAAAGAACTGCCCATGTGTATGAGTAAAATATAAGCTTTTATTCCAACTAACAAAAAAAGCTTACTGTTAAAAAAAGACTCAATATATTTTTAACGTCATTTTTGGACATAAATTTATAATTTATATTATAATTTGTTGTCAAATAAATGTTTTTACTTTGTTTTTGGCTTAGAGTTTTTGCCGTCCAATGAATTGACCTTAACTGACAAAGATTCGCACCAAGTGACCCCAGATTGTCATTATCTTCAAATGTGTACAATAATTCAAATGGAATGCACTCTCCAATATTTAAGATAATGTTCAATGTTGACGTGAGTTCCCGTGCCTTCCCGCGCCGTCTTTCTGTTGATAGAACAAGTCACTGATGCTTCACCAATGTTCACCCCGTTATTGAGGGCACTTCACACAGCCAGGGTAGGGGCGAATAGTGGTGCTACGATGGTTCTAAAAACTGGAAATTCTCAAAATAGTCGGGGATATATTCCTACCTTTAACAATATATTGTAAGCTCTGTGGTTTTGTGCCCATGGCTTATCATTCAATTATCATCACTTATCTAATTATCACCGGAAGTTTCAAGGTCATGCGACCAGTGGGGTCACCAGATCGGTCTTCGGGGATACAAATTAAAAATGTTCTCGTTTTGATAAATGATTTCAATCTGGAACTTAAAAATATAGTTTCAGAGGTAATAAATAAATAGCTCATAATATCACATTACTTTTAAGTTGTATTGTACACAAAATGAAGTAATCTTGTCTTCAAGTTATTTAAATTTTTTTTAAAAACAATTGTCAGATTTTAAATCACCCATTGCATTTTCAAGAAGTAAAGTTTCTCTGTTTAGAGGAGATTTGAGACCGTTGTCTTTTTTTAATGAGTAGCTACATACTGTATGCATGGAATGTGGTCAGTTATATGCTGTACCTAAGGTAAGTGGGATTTCAAAGAATGTAGCCTTGGGGGCCGTCCATAAAGTACGTCACGCTATTTTTGACCATTTTAAACTTCCCCTACCCCTGTCACAAACTGTCACATATCTCGGAACCCCCCCCCCTAAAGTACGTTACACTTTCGAACAAAAATGTTGTTATTTTATTAACAAAATAATCACAATTTAATATAAAACAGCGTGACGTCACACATGGCCGGACACCCCCCTCCCCCTGTCACAAACTGTCACACTTTCTTACACCCCCTCCCCCCTCTGGAGCGTGACGTACTTTATGGACAGCCCCTTGTGAATAGGGAAGTTAAAGACTTTAGTCATGGAAAGTGGCAAGTAAGAGATTGTAGTGTTTCAAAGAAATCTTAAACGTCACATAATATTTTTAATTATGATCAATTTTTAAAAAAAACTTTAAAATGTTGTTGTTGTTTTTTGTAAATCATATAGCCGCTATAGCCCATCAGAAACTCTGTGAAATTCGCCTATACATGACCATAATATTTCCTTTAACCATGGCGCCAACGTCTCGATTTTCCAACATACTATGTGGACAATGGGCTGGACACATGCTGTCCTATTTATAACACGGCACTAACAAAGTTGATGTTGTTTGGGTTTCCATTTGTTATTTTGTTTCACTTCTGTTTGCTTTAATGGGGGTGAGTGGTGCTTTAGTGGGGGTGAGTGGTGCTTTAGTGGGGGTGAGTGGTGCTTTAATGGGGGTGAGTGGTGCTTTAATGGGGGTGAGTGGTGCTTTAGTGGGGGTGAGTGGTGCTTTAGTGGGGGTGAGTGGTGCTTTAGTGGGGGGTGAGTGGTGCTTTAGTGGGGGTGAGTGGTGCTTTAGTGGGGGTGAGTGGTGCTTTAGTGGGGGTGAGTGGTGCTTTAGTGGGGGTGAGTGGTGCTTTAGTGGGGGGTGAGTGGTGCTTTAGTGGGGGTGAGTGGTGCTTTAGTGGGGGTGAGTGGTGCTTTAGTGGGGGTGAGTGGTGCTTTAGTGGGGGTGAGTGGTGCTTTAGTGGGGGTGAGTGGTGCTTTAGTTGTTTGGTTATTTGTTTAATCAATGAAATCATTTGTTGTTATTTAAGTTACATTTCATATAAACTGAATGACTTTAAAATGTAACAACTACAAAGACAAAATTAATTCTATAAGATAATAATATGGCGCAGATTAACTTCAACATTTACTTGAGCTGTCATCACATCTGAAATAATTCCTTTTAATGGTCGGAGTTTCATGTTAATTTGGACTTTTTAAACATGTCTTACCTTTCACTAAAGATCTATACCTGCAATGTTAGTAAAATCTGGCAATGACGCAAAGCTGGTCTTGTGATATGTTCCTAATTGATTAACTTTGAATTAACCGTAGATAGTCTGTTAACTTTAATCCCATTCCAGTGATTATATAATATTCATAATCAATCTGTTTTTCGAGGAATGTAAGAGCTCATTTTAATTTTTTATATAATAATCTTGCTGGGAAGTGCCATTCATTCCGTCAGAATATTGAGATTTTTTTACATACTTGTTATGAAGGACATCTAGCGGCGTGACAAGAGAAAGACGCTCTAGAAATATAAAAACTCTTAACTGGACCATCTGGTTTATACATAAACGACCTTGACATTTGTTTATGGAGAATTTAATGCCAGGAGAAATGTTGACAATAAAAATATGTTTTCTTTTGCTAAAAGAAGGTTTTTGTCAGTGATGAAACTGTAACATCAATCTATTTATATTGTATATTGTAAAAATAATCTATATATTGTAACAGTAACCCATGTACTGTAATATTATCCTATATATTATAAACTTAACCTATATATTGTAAAATTAACCTATATATTGTAAACTTAACCTATATAGTGTAACATTAACCTATATATTGTAAATTTAACCTATATATTGTAAATTTTAACCTATAAATTGTAACATAAATTTATATACAGTATTGTAAACTTATCCTATATTGTAACATTAATCTATGTATTGTAAACTTAACCTATATATTGTAACTAGGGGGTGGCCGAATACCCGGCCTACCGGATATCCGGACCGGATACTGGGATTTCCAACACTATTCGGATTTGCCAAATACGTTTGGCAGATCCGGATAGGATCCGGATATCAATGTAGTAAAGAATTATTTAATTTTATGTTTAAAAAAATAATTTTCGGTTAAAAAGTAAAAATAATTAAGTTTAATTTGTACATGTAATTTTTAGTTTATACTATAAATGTTATAGTTAAACAGGAGCCTTGGGAACTGGGACAGGCTGAGTGTTGGCTTTCGTTTTTAACTTCTTTGTCATTGACTAGTCCGTTGACAGTAGTCAATCAATCAATAATTTCAATTCAGTATTTACATTTAAAAATTTTACTTATATGACATAAGTTATAACATTGTAATAATTGTATATTCTTTAATGTTGTTTTTTTAGTTGAACTTTAAATGGCTGTTGCAATTGTTATTTGATTTGAGAACTTAAAAACAAAATGTTCCTTGTCTCACGTGTTATATCTTATTCAGTCTTATAATTTTTAAGCTCTTGTCCATTGTGAATATTAAAATTATACAAAATAAGTTAAGTAACAAATTAAGTTATACATTAAATTATTCATAAATAACAAAATAAACAAATTAACAAGCGTTGATCATGAAATCATTTAAATCCATGCAAAATATAGAAACACAATAAATTTCAATGCGAGAAAAAATATTAAGTTAAAAAGTTACAAGTATTGATATTACTTTACTACATAAGTTAAAAATTTAAGTTAACTAACATCATATTAAACATAAATAGTCTAAATAAAAGAATCGTTTTTATTATGGCCATGGCTCTAGATCACGACTTCTTGTACACCACACTACACACTCAGTACAACACTGCTCGCTTGGTACATACTACACAGTTCGTTGAACTTCGTTTAAGTTTGTTCATTCAATTATTTGTAAAATGTTCATCATTACGTTGACAGTCTTATCTTATCTTATCTTATCTTATCTTATCTTATCTTATCTGTTTACAGACGCTCCTTCTATACAGAAGATTATTGCGTCCTACGCTTATCTATGGTTTGTGTTTAGTCCTGCATTTTTATTAGAGATTTAAATGTTGATAAAGTGTTGGTTTTCCTGGATTCTTCAGGCAACCCATTCCACGCCCGAATTCCGGACGGGAAGAAGGAAAACTTGTATGTGTTTGTTCTTGCATACGGAATAAGAAAGGTGTTTTTATCCTTATGTCTATCTGAGGGTTGTATTAAGTTATCTTTGTGTTGTATTTCTAAATTAGAATTAATTGCTTTATGTATGATTACTACTTTGCTCTTGGTTCTTCTATCCTCTAGTGTTTCAAGGTTTAATGATTTAACTAATGGTGTTATTCTTGTCAGTTTCGAATATTCTCCAGTAATGAATCTGGCAGCTCTTTTTTGAATTTGTTCTAGTTTATCAATGTTTTCTTTGGTGGATGGGTCCCATACAGAAGATGCATATTCTAGTACAGGTCTCACCAAAGTGAGGTAGCATTTTAGTTTTATATCTCTATTACATTTGTTAAAGTTCCTTTTTATAAAGCCTAAGGTTTTGTTTGATTTTTTAATAACTTCATTGACATGGGGATTCCATGATAGTTTCTCATTTATTAAGACTCCTAAGTATTTTGCATCTTTAGTTTGGGTCAGTTCTTTTCCATGAATGTAATATTTTGAATTTATTTGTTTCTTTTTCTTTGTTACTCTTAACAGTTGACACTTTTCTGGGTGGAAAGACATACTCCAGTTAGTTTCCCATTTTATCAATTCATCTAAGTCTTTTTGTAAAATTTTGCTATCTTGTTCTGATTTAATTGTTCTATAGATTATACAATCATCAGCAAATAACCTAACTTTTGTACCTGTTGAGATGTTGTTGGGTAAATCATTTATATAAATTAAAAAGAGTAAGGGACCTAGCACAGTTCCTTGTGGAACTCCTGAGTTAACCTTTATTGGTGCAGATTTAGATCCATTAATTATTACAGTTTGCTCCCTGCCCAAAAGGAAGTCTTGGATCCAGTGATGTAAGGAACCTGAGATTCCAAGTCTCACAGACTGTCATTGTAGATAGCAGATACTCTGCATATGTTTGATGACGGTGTCACAGACTGTCATTGTAGATAGCAGATACTCTCAATATGTTGGATGACGGTGTCACAGACTGTCATTGTAGATAGCAGATACTCTGCATAGGTTGGAAAATAAATATTTTAATAAATAGTATTAAATACTTAATAGAACGTAGTTAAGTACACCACCCACCCACCCACCCCCTTAGCTCTTACACTTAAATGTGGAGATATCCGGAATCCGGCTAATATTAGGCCAAACTATCCGGATCCGGTAAATATTAAAAAAACATATCCGGCCGCCCCCTAATTGTAGCAATAACCTATATATTGTAGACTTAACCTATATATTGTAGACTTAACCTATATATTGTAGACTTAACCTATATATTGTAAACTTAACCTATATATTGTAGACTTAACCTATATATTGTAACGTTATGCAAGTTGTTGGCGTCTGTACTGTGTTGAAGCAATAAATGTCAAACAGCCATGCATTGTCATTTCTCTCTGTGTTGCAAGCATTTACGCAATTTGTTTAAAATGTGTGCCAAATTATTTCATTATTATTCGTATGATTTCTCTCTATGAGATCATGTTGAGAATAAATATTTATTTCAGATTTTCAAAAGATTTTAGACCGCGTCCGGTTTGTTTCCTAAAATAAGCATTCGCCATTCCAGATACAAATCACATCCAGAGGCAGACAGAAGACATCCGAGGCCGAGTTATCTTGATATCTGTAATTGCTGAGGGAACATGTATTCTGACAAGATAGTTGTGTCCCTTGTTTTTATTGTATTTGAACTCGTGATATTCTAATTGTCTTGTAAGAAATACAAATAAAACTATTCTTATTTAGAGGACGTGAGATAACGACGAACTGAGAGAGAGGGAGAGAGAGAGAGAGAGAGACAGAAAGAGAGAGAGAGGGGGAGATGAGAGAGAGAAAGAGAGAGATAGACAGAGAGAGAGGGGGGAGAGAGAGATAGAGAGAGAGATGGGGGAAATAGAGAGAGAGACAGAGAGAGATAGACAGAGAGAGACAGCCATACAGACAGACAGAGAGGAAGAGAAAAATATGGACAACTAGAGAGGAGAAAAGGGTAAGCGAGATAGGGAGGGTAAAATCGAGAGGATGAGAGAGATATGGACGATAAAAGTGAGAGGATGAGAAAGATAGGGAGGGTAAAATTGAAAGGTTAAGAGAGATAAGGAGGGTAAAAGTGAGAGAATGAGAGAGATAACGAGGGTAAAATTGAGAGGTTGAGCGAGATAGGGAGGGTAAAATGTCTGAGAAAGGATTTAAAGTGTCCGTGATAAAATAGGTAGAGGGAGTGGGAGGGATATAAGAAGTACATAAGTGTAGGACTGGGTATAGAGTAAGGGAATAACGGAGGGAGTGAGTGAGATGGGAAAGAGTAAATGACAGCCATTTCCCGCTGACACTAGTAATCCTTTCAGTAGTCAATAATGAAACAAAAAGTATCCAAATGTTACCAGGACAGAATCATTCTCCACATCACCAATGACCATTTCTACACTCACCATGACACCAATGACCATTTCTAAACTCACCATGACACCAATCACCATTTCTAAACTCACCATGACACCAATCACCATTTCTACACTCACCATGACACCAATCAGCATTTCTACACTCACCATGACACCAATCAGCATTTCTACCCTCACCATGACACCAATCACCATTTCTAAACTCATCATGACACCAATCACCATTTCTACCCTCACCATAACACCAATCACCATTTCTACACTCACCATGACACCAATCACCATTTCTACACTCACCATTACACAAATCAGCATTTCTAAACTCACCATGACACCAATCCATTCACCATTTCTATACTCACCATGACGACATTCACCATTTCTACCCTCACCATGACACCAATCACCATTTCTAAACTCACCATGACACCAATCAGCATTTCTACACTCACCATGACACCAATCACCATTTATACACTCACCATGACACCATTCACCATTTCTAAACTCACCATGACACCAATCACCATTTCTAAACTTACCATGACACCAATCCAATCACCATTTCTACACTCACAATGGCACCCAATCCCCATTTCTACTCTCACAACGACACCAATTACCATTTCTGCACTCACCACAACACCAATTACCATTTCTGCACTCACCACAACACCAATTACCATTTCTGCACTCACTATGACACCAATTACCATTTCTACACTCACAATAACACCAATTACCATTTCTAGTCTCACCATGACACCAATCACGATTTCTACACTCATCATGACACCAATCACAATTTCTCAAATCACAGTGACACCAATCACCATTTCTAAAATCACCATGACACCAATCCAATTACCATTTCTAAACTCACGATGACACCAATCACCATTTCTACACTCACCATTACACCAATCACCATTTCTACACTCACCATGACACCAATCACCATTTCTACACTCACCATGACACCAATCACCATTTCTACATTCACCATGACACCATTCACCATTTCTACTCTCCCCACATCACCAATGACCATTTCTAAAATCACCATTACACCAATGACCATTTCTAAACTCACCATGACACCAATCACCATTTCTACCCTCACCATGACACCAATAACCATTTCTACACTCACCATGTCACCAATCACCATTTCTACACTCACCATGACACCAATCACCATTTCTACATTCACCATGACACCAATCACCATTTCTACACTCACCATGACGACATTCACCATTTCTACCCTCACCATGACACCAATCACCATTTCTAAACTCACCATGACACCATTCACCATTTCTAAACTCACCATGACACCAATCACCATTTCTAAACTTACCATGACACCAATCCAATCACCATTTCTACACTCACAATGGCACCAATCCCCATTTCTACTCTCACAACGACACCAATTACCATTTCTGCACTCACCACAACACCAATTACCATTTCTGCACTCACCACAACACCAATTACCATTTCTGCACTCACTATGACACCAATTACCATTTCTACACTCACAATAACACCAATTACCATTTCTAGTCTCACCATGACACCAATCACGATTTCTACACTCATCATGACACCAATCACAATTTCTCAAATCACAGTGACACCAATCACCATTTCTAAAATCACCATGACACCAATCCAATTACCATTTCTAAACTCACGATGACACCAATCACCATTTCTACACTCACCATTACACCAATCACCATTTCTACACTCACCATGACACCAATCACCATTTCTACACTCACCATGACACCAATCACCATTTCTACATTCACCATGACACCATTCACCATTTCTACTCTCCCCACATCACCAATGACCATTTCTAAAATCACCATTACACCAATGACCATTTCTAAACTCACCATGACACCAATCACCATTTCTACCCTCACCATGACACCAATCACCATTTCTACACTCACCATGACACCAATCACCATTTCTACACTCACCATGACACCAATCACCATTTCTACATTCACCATGACACCAATCACCATTTCTACACTCACCATGACGACATTCACCATTTCTACCCTCACCATGACACCAATCACCATTTCTAAACTCACCATGACACCAATCAGCATTTCTACACTCACCATGACACCAATCACCATTTATACACTCACCATGACACCATTCACCATTTCTTAACTCACCATGACACCAATCACCATTTCTAAACTTACCATGACACCAATCCAATCACCATTTCTACACTCACAATGGCACCAATCCCCATTTCTACTCTCACAACGACACCAATTACCATTTCTGCACTCACCACAACACCAATTACCATTTCTGCACTCACCACAACACCAATTACCATTTCTGCACTCACTATGACACCAATTACCATTTCTACACTCACAATAACACCAATTACCATTTCTAGTCTCACCATGACACCAATCACGATTTCTGCACTCATCATGACACCAATCACAATTTCTCAAATCACAGTGACACCAATCACCATTTCTAAAATCACCATGACACCAATCCAATTACCATTGCTAAACTCACGATGACACCAATCACCATTTCTACACTCACCATTACACCAATCACCATTTCTACACTCACTATGACACCAATCACCATTTCTACACTCACCATGACACCAATCACCATTTCTACACTCACCATGACACCAATCACCATTTCTACATTCACCATGACACCATTCACCATTTCTACTCTCCCCACATCACCAATGACCATTTCTAAAACTCACCATGACACCAATCACCATTTCTACCCTCACCATGACACCAATCACCATTTCTACACTCACCATGACACCAATCACCATTTCTAAACTCACCATGACACCAATCACCATTTCTACATTCACCATGACACCATTCACCATTTCTACTCTCCCCACATCACCAATGACCATTTCTAAAATCACCATTACACCAATGACCATTTCTAAACTCACCATGACACCAATCACCATTTCTACCCTCACCATGACACCAATCACCATTTCTACACTCACCATGACACCAATCACCATTTCTACACTCACCATGACACCAATCACCATTTCTAAACTCACCATGACACCAATCAGCATTTCTACCCTCACCATGACACCAATCAGCATTTCTACCCTCACCATCACACCAATCACCATTTCTACCCTCACCATGACACCAATCACCATTTCTACACTCACCATGGCACCAATCACCATTTCTACACTCACCATGACACCAATCACCATTTCTACACTCACCATGGCACCAATCACCGTTTCTACACTCACCATGACACCAATCACCATTTCTACACTCACCATGACACCAATCACCATTTCTACACTCACCATGGCACCAATCACCATTTCTTCACTCACCATGACACCAATCACCATTTCTACACTCACCATGGCACCAATCACCATTTCTACACTCACCATGACACCAATCACCATTTCTACACTCACCATGGCACCAATCACCATTTCTACACTCACCATGACACCAATCACCATTTCTAGACTCACCATGGCACCAATCACCATTTCTAAACTCACCATGACACCAATCACCATTTCTACACTCACCATGACACCAATCACCATTTCTACACTCACCATGACACCAATCACCATTTCTACCCTCACCATGACACCAATCACCATTTCTAAACTCACCATGACACCAATCACCATTTCTAAACTCACCATGACACCAATCACCATTTCTAAACTCACCATGACACCAATCACCATTTCTAAACTCACCATGACACCAATCACCATTTCTAAACTCACCATGACACCAATCCAATTACCATTTCTACACTCACTATGACACCAATCACCATTTCTACACTCACCATGACACCAATCACCATTTCTACACTCACCATTACACCAATCACCATTTCTACACTCACCATTACACCAATCACCAGTTCTACACTCACCATGACACCAATCACCATTTCTACACTCACCATGACACCAATCACCATTTCTACACTCACCATGACACCAATCACCATTTCTACACTCACCATGACACCAATCACCATTTCTACATTCACCATGACACCATTCACCATTTCTACTCTCTCCACGACACCAATGACATATATACCCGTCACCACATATCCATGCTAACATTCACAAGTGAGATTCGCTGATTCTAGAAGTGTTTTTCTTCTAAAGTAACAAAACAAAAATACCTTATTGAAAGAATGCTATTACATGTTGGTTTGTTGAGCATTAGATTACACAAATATTAGAGTTTCCTTGACCTCCAGCCCCCTTGCTTTCCACAAAACATCTTACTTGCCAACGAACTCTGTTTATACCTCTACTTAACAAATACATTTCAAGTAACCTACCACGAAGAGATCTATTTATGGTAAGATATTTCTCTTTATTTATGGGTGGAAGTTGGTCTATTTCTGTAGAGCCATTAACCTGCACGTCCCATACACCATTGTTATGCCAAACACTGAGAGGTTCCTGGCATCAAACTGGTCCATTTGAATAATCTTGACATACGACGATCCCCAACTGGCCAAAGAGGTGACGTGCTGTAGGCCAATGAGATTCAAAGATAGAAGGGAAAAACAGGGGGAAAAACTTACTTTAAGTATGGAATCAGAAGATATGTTAGTTCTTGATCTCAAACACTGTAGCTGATGACGTGGCTAGTCTTAGGCTTGACCTTTTAGTTTAGTACCCGGATGTGGGACAGACATTACTGGAGTTAGTTATGTTTTTTTGGGTTTTTTTTAAAACTATATATTGCACATGTAATGGGATGTTTTACACACATTAAATGAGAGTGAGATTCAGGACTTACAGCATTGTAAGCTATTGTAATTATGCATGTTGTCAGGAGTATACAAATCTTTTGGAACAATTATTACCGAAACAAATTACTTATTCTTTTGTAAACTGAGTTAATTTATGAATCTTTGAAAATGAAATCTAACATGAAACATACAAATGTTTGTATTCATTGATACCAGCACTGAATATTTCCGTCATAAGAATAACATTTTATACTCAGATGGACTACGAACTGAGAGTTCCACTATGTTATGGTGAACTGTAAATCTGAATTGTAAATTAATACATGTACAGTGAAAAAAGATAATCTAAAAATCGTTTACTCTATTATTTGAAACACATAAAATGTATCAATCAGCGTTCAAGAGCAGTAATCTATCTATCTATATATATAATTCTCTTCGTGGTCGGACCCTGCGAGGCAACAAGAAGTTGCATGTGCAACAGATACTAATTTTAGAAAGCAGCGCACCAAATTACTGCACCAATGCATCAAAAGGTGTGCAAATTAAATATGCGCTGTAAAAAAAAATTATATGACGTCATTGTTTTCGCTGATATTTTAATTTTGTAAAAAGGGAACAATGTAAAAAGAGGATTTGATGATGGTTAATTATAACATCAAAAAACAACCCCTATTATAAAATACTTTGTGTGCATTTCAGACAGTTTAATATTTCGTATTAATCAAACAAGGACAAGTCAGTTGGGCTTTTGAAAAAGGTCGGCGCCGTAGGCGCCCTAAAAAAGTGCATTAAAGGGGTAAAAGAACTCTCCATGAGCAAGTCTGCGGCGTATGCTACACCGCGGGGTGTCTAGTATTTCTTAATTTTTGAATGCTGTCTTTCTCACAATTCATTATCTTATTGTATCCATTGTTTTACACTCAACACATAGCTGCAAAAACCTCGGCGATTATTCTCCACAAATTTTTGTCACGTCTTTTTTCTGCTTTGAATGCTGTTATTCTTCTGTTTAGCACTAATTAGAATTTGTGTGTTGACTGGAGAGGAATGCTAAACAAAAACTAGTCATTAGTTTGTTAAGGTGATTAGTTTCTTAAGGTGATTAGTTTGTTAAGGTGATTCGTTTCTTAAGGTGATTAATTTCTTAAGGTGATTAGTTCTTAAGGTGATTAGTTTCTTAAGGTGATTAGTTTCTTAAGGTGATTAGTTTCTTAAGGTCATTAGTTTCTTAAGGTCATTAGTTTCTTAAGGTGATTAGTTTCTTAAGGTCATTAGTTTCTTAAGGTGATTAGTTTCTTAAAGTGATTAGTTTCTTAAGGTGATTAGTTTCTTAAGGTGGTTAGTTTCTCAAGGTCATTCGCTTCTCAAGGTCATTCGTTTCTCAATAACTAACGTAACGAGGACTGGGTGAGGGCATCATTGACTAATAACTTTTTGGTTGTTTTGGCGTTATCAAGGCGCTTTTCTCTCCTAGGAAGTGGAAAGGACCCACAACTACACTAATTCTTAAACGGAAGCGATAAATACTAGCTAAGGAACGTTTAAAGTGAAATAATGAGAAAGCCTTTAAAATATATGCTTTAAATAATGATGAAGTAAATTGTTAAAAATTGCATTTAAATATTTGCTAAAGAGTACAGAGTAGTAGTACATGTTGGATTTGAATGTTGGAATTTATAGATTTTCAGTTTGATTTTTTTTTCAGGTCGTTTTTGGGGTTGGGGGGGGGGATTCATTTTTATTTTTGGACATTTATTTGGCATGGATGATCATTTGATATCAATATTTATGTTAGTTAATTGATATAAATATTTATTTTAGCTAATTGATATAAATATTTATGTTATTTAATTGATATAATATATATCAATATATATATATTGATATATATAATCAGAATGATATCAGAAAGAGCCATATAGGTCAAGGCATAATTGTACTTTTGCTTTATAGACTACAGTAAGGCCTTTGATAAAGTACACCACAACCAACTGATCGACATGTTGGAGAATATACACATAGACGGTAAATATCTGAGAATCATAAAGAACATATATTGTCAACAATCAGCTGCGATAAGGGTCGACCAGAGGATCGGCAGCTATCAAGAAATCCAGCTGGGGGTGAGACAGGGATGCGTGATGTCACCAGACCTCTTTTCACTATACAACGAAAACATAATGAAACATATTGAGGGCCTTCCTGGAATATCTGTGGGCGGTTACAATTTGAAAATTTTGAGATACGCGGATGACACAGTGCTAATTGCAAAGAGCGATGAAGAACTACAATGATTGTTGGACAAAATAGTTAAGGATAGTGCAAACAAAGGCCTATGTTTGAACAAAAAAAACAACAGAAGTAATGGTAGCATCCAAAAAGAAAACCAAACCAGAATGTAGATTAGTAGTAGATGGAGAAACATTAAAACAAGTCACCAAATTTAAATATCTGGGAACAATGTTGACCTCAGACGGAAGATGCACAACTGAGCTTAAAAACAGAATAGCACAAGCCAAAGCAGTATTCAATAAAATGAAGAATCTCCTGACCGACAAATCCATATCAATGGAAGTAAGGAAAAGAGTGTTTCAGTGCTACATCGAACCAGTTTTATTTTTATGGATGTGAAGCCTGGACAGTCACAAATGAATTACAGAAACGTTTGGAAGCCTGTGAAATTTGGTTCTTTATGCGAATGTTAAAATTACCATGGACGGAGAAGAGGCGTAACGAAGAGGTTCTAAAAGAAGTAGGCCAGACAAGGAAAATTATGTGCAACTTTAGAAAGAGACAATCTAGATTTTTTGGACATATCCTGAGGCGAGGCAGGTTGGAGCACATGGTAAAAACAGGAAAGATCAAGGGCAAAATGGATCGAGGCAGGCAGAGAGAAAAGATGCTGGATGGGCTGACAAGATGGGATGGTGCACAATCAGCAGCGGAGCTGATGGGCAATACCAAAGACAGAGTCCTGTGGAGAGGCATGACCGCCTACGCCTCTGGGAACGGCACCTGATGGATGGATGGAATTGATATAAATATTTATGTTAGTTAATTGAGAAAGAAATGAAGGTACACTAACAAAACAATCCTGCAACAAAAAAATTTTTTAAAATTAACAATCGTCTGGCTCAGAGGCGTCATTAGGGTTGGTGTAACCCAGGGCTGCGTGACGCAACTCGTCTAGCTCAAGTTGGTTGGAAGTCAAAGCTCACTTTCGTTAATGTTAAGCTGAAACAATTCATCTTCTTTCAAATGATCGAAGGATGCACGATTGAGAGGTTAAGGTGTTTGCTAGTTTAGAGTAGGAAAACTATGGAAGATTTTCACCTTTATGACGTCTATGTGAATCATTCGGTTGTTTTCATAGATCCTTCAACAATCACCCTTTCAGCAGTCACTCTGTCACCATTTTAGCAGTCACGTTGTCATCATTTCAGCAGTCACTCTGTCACCATTTCGCCAGCCACCAGTGTACTAGTCACCAAACTTATTTTAAATAGAAAAGTTGTGTTTATTACGTGTTGGTTCATCTCTGTAATTCCCTGTATAGCTACAAGGTAACTTGGATGTTCAATTAAACGTTTCATCAGGTCATGTTTATGACGCACTACCACGGGTGAGTTGTTTTAATGACGTCAATGTGAGACCCATGACCTGATCAGACAAATGTAATTAAATCCCTGGCCTACCTCACAGCTCAGGGTCTCAACAAGCGACCCCTTTCTACAATGTTGTTGTAAACAGATTTATATGAGATCATCCGCTATGAAATGGAAACTAGAAAACCACCGAAAAAGAGACAATAAACTTTTCCTCACATTTCCTAGATTCTAAAAAAGTCAACAGATACATTGAAAAACAAGAAATAAAAACTCTAATGAGTATTTAAACGCAATTTCCAACAAGGAATTTCCGATTTTTTTATCAAGGGAAATCATTCTAGATTATAATAGAAGTCGATACAAACAAGTAATTCTGAAACTAAACACAATATGACGTCATATCCCCTCACGCTACATCACACCAAGAATGTGTCAATATAATGTGCACCACGCAACAATCTAACATAAGCATTCACAAAGCGGGAAAACCCCATTAACTATCATTCTAGATTACATTAAAAGTAATTTCAAATCAATTATTTTCAACTAAACCAAACAATTGCTTTCAAAAATTGCTTCTAAAATTACGGGTGTCGAACGAAAAGCGATTTTTTAAAAAAATTCCTTCTCCAACATTGTTCTATATTTTATTAGCTATTGTTTGACGTTTGTTTCAACCCGATAGATTTACGATTGGCGAGAAATTGACAAAATACTGATATTTTTTCGGGTTTTTTTTATTTACCAGGAAATCCAGTAAACCTTTTCGGTATTTTTTTGGCCGTTGCACATCCTTGGGACCTAATTAGCATATTTGCAAAGATCCGAACCCTCTATATGGTATGGTTCAGGAGGAGTTGCATGTGCAAGCGTTACAGACATTTCGAATTTATAAACGCAACTAGCGTATCACCCGTCAAAAATTACGGGAGTTTTCAGCTGTAATCTCCCGTCGAACACGAACGCGCTTTTCAGCTGAAATCTATGGAAATTTAAGGATGGAAACAGCACGTCGAGAAATTAGTGTTTCTAACTTATAAAAAATAAAAACGTTTAAATTATAGATCTACTCTTTTTTTTTCTAAATCGTGCCACTAAAATTTTAGATGTTGATCTGAAATCGCTCTGATATTAAAGTCTTATATTTTAATATTGACCAATAATGTGCAGTTATTTCAAAAATGCGCCATGCTGTTAAACGTTTAAAAATATTTTTGTTCTTTCAAATTTTGAATTCGTCCTACAAAATTGAATGGGGAGACAAATCTTTCAGTAAAGTAACTTTTGGAAAACATCATAACTAATAAATATGTCTCTGAAATAGTCTAAGATGTTTGAAATCGAAGCAATACCAAACTCCTTTACGGGTAAAACTCCACATACATGTTTTTTTATTTACCCATTGGATATTGTAATCCACCACAAAAACATCGACCAATTAAACATGTGAACAAAACCATTTCAATAAAATGTTCACTACTACAGTTACGACCAGGGGTGGCCAGGCACGTAACAATACAGTATTTTTTTCGCAGTTTACCAAATTGTCGAGAGCCGCATTAGTAAATTCCTTTCGTGATTTTTAAAAAAGTATTTGTATTTATATTTATTGCTTTAAATATTTTAATTGTTTTAGCCCTAACTGTATGTTGAAGAAATATATGCTTTTCAGCTACACAATAGACAAATATTTAAATATGTAATTTATGAATAGAAACACACTGATTTAGACTCATGATAATAGTGAACCTGAATTGTTTTGATTCTACTGAGAAGCCTTTGAACTAGCAAGTTTCTTTTAACCTGGTTGGTAGATAGTAGTTGTGGTAGCTAGTAGTTGTGGTAGCTAGTAGTTGTGGTAGCTAGTAGTTGTGGTAGCTAGTAGTTGTGGTAGCTAGTAGTTGTGGTAGCTAGTAGTTGTGGTAGCTAGTAGTTGTGGTAGCTAGCAGTTGTGGTAGCTAGCAGTTGTGGTAGCTAGTAGTTGTGGTAGCTAGTAGTTGTGGTAGCTAGTAGTTGTGGTAGCTAGTAGTTGTGGTAGCTAGTAGTTGTGGTAGCTAGTAGTTGTGGTAGCTAGTAGTTGTGGTAGCTAGTAGTTGTGGTAGCTAGTAGTTGTGGTAGCAAGTAGTTGTGGTAGCTAGTAGTTGTGGTAGCTAGTAGTTGTGGTAGCTAGTAGTTTTGGTAGCTAGTAGTTGTGGTAGCTAGTAGTTGTGGTAGCTAGTAGTTGTGGTAGCTAGTAGTTGTGGTAGCTAGCAGTTGTGGTAGCTAGTAGTTGTGGTAGCTAGTAGTTGTGGTAGCTAGCAGTTGTGGTAGCTAGTAGTTGTGGTAGCTAGTAGTTGTGGTAGCTAGTAGTTGTGGTAGCTAGTAGTTGTGGTAGCTAGTAATTGTGGTAGCTAGTAGTTGTGGTAGCTAGCAGTTGTGGTAGCTAGTAGTTGTGGTAGCTAGTAGTTGTGGTAGCTAGTAGTTGTGGTAGCTAGTAGTTGTGGTAGCTAGTAGTTGTGGTAGCTAGTAGTTGTAGAGGCTGGTTGCTATTTACTTTTCGGTGCCTTGATTTGATTTGTGGAGTACATCATTAGGTTAAACAGAAAATGGATATACGTCTGCAACTAGCTTCCTTTACGTTGAGGATATTTCACTTCTGGCACTGTGAGAGTGGTAGCTGCTCTCTTACAGCCACGTCTAATGAATCAGTACAAAGGAACACCGCCGATTGTGGCGTATCTTGAATATATGTTGATTCATCAAGAGCCAAACTGAATGTTACACAGTTCTTTAAATTGTTACTCATTTTTCTTTCAATATCAGCGTTAATGTCTGTTATACGTCACTCAGTGGTGTGGCGTGACATCGGAATTCGTGTTTAAATTACCAGTATCCGAAGTCTGGAACAATTTGGATCTACTATTAAAATTCCGTCCTCGACATTCTTCTTAATGAAGTCCCCATCAGAATAAGGTCGTTTAGCACGAGAAATATTTCCAAGTGAATGCATAACTTGACTCGGTTGAAGTGACACTTTCTTTTGCTGAAACAGTAAGTAGTGTCTTCTGCTGACACATTTCAGACCTTAACTCTGCAATCTTTTATTTCATAAATTGTTCGCGAGCGCAATGTGAACACAGAAGAGCCGCATGCGGCTCGCGAGCCGCCATTTGGCCACCGTTGCTCTAGACAAAAGATTTTCTTCCGGCCCTGATTACCTTCGTATTACCTTCATCACCAAGGGTTATGACACCATTCCATTAGCAAATGTTCTATTTACATTTACATGTTTTTCAGCGCTAATTTTGGTTTTAACTTTGTCTCTCTTACATGTTCACCCGTTCATCTTAATACTGACATATTAGAAAGATTCAATTTAAAATAGTTTTATTCTGTAACAGTTCAGAGAAATTTGTCTCCAGAGTAGTCACCATAAACAGATCGTTAAGAAACCGCTAACGTAGTCACCATAAACAGATCGTTAAGAAACCGCTAACGTAGTCACCATAAACAGATCGTTAAGAAACCGCTAACGTAGTCGCCATAAACAGATCGTTAAGAAACCGCTAACGTAGTCACCATAAACAGATCGTTAAGAAACCGCTAACGTAGTCACCATAAACAGATCGTTATGAAACCGCTAACGTAGTCACCATAGACAGATCGTTAAGAAACCGCTAACGTAGTCACCATAAACAGATCGTTAAGAAACCGCTAACGTAGTCACCATAAACAGATCGTTAAGAAACCGCTAACGTAGCCACCATAGACAGATCGTTAAGAAACCGCTAACGTAGCCACCATAAACAGATCGTTAAGAAACCGCTAACTTAGTCACCATAAACAGATCGTTAAGAAACCGCTAACGTAGCCACCATAAACAGATCGTTAAGAAACCGCTAACGTAGTCACCTTAAACAGATAGCTAAGAAACCGCTAACACTTAAAAAATTCAAAACACACAAACGATCTTTGTGAATACAGAAATGAATGTAAAGCTATATTAATGAACAAAAACATGTTTAGACCTTCCGTCAAATACATTAAACAGTAATATATCGTATAAACTAGGACTGCGTTAAAGCTTTTAAAGGAAATAGAAGATACACAAATTATTTGAGTGACCAAAACAATAAACTTGATCAGTACATTTGAATGAACCCAAGTACAAATACTCCCCCCAGCCAAATAAAACAACAAATAAACAAACAAACAAATTATATCGTGGAAAAACTCATTATGAGTGAAAAGAAAAGAAGAACTTAACTATTCAACACAAGCTATAAGGAGATCTTAATTACAACACAACCTATAAGGAGATCTTAATTACAACACAAGCTATAAGGAGATCTTAATTACAACACAACCTATAAGGAGATCTTAATTACAACACAACGTATAAGGAGATCTTGATTACAACACAACCTATAAGGAGATCAGTAAGTAAATGTACAACCTGTAAGGAGATCAGTAAGTAAATGTTACAAAGATGCAGTTAAAAACCAAAACTGGTAAAGTGATTAGATGCTACCTAAAATATTATTTCAGATTTAAAACATCATTAAATTGTTCAGTCACAGTGAAGTACGTCATATGTTTATCTGAAGTATCCAATCTGGATAAACTGGTCATTTTTGTAAATGTTAAATTCATAATCCTGACGGGTCATATACACGACCCTACAGGTCACCTTGTGTGAAGCCAAACTTGAGCTATTACAGTAGGGGTCTGTGGACGTGGTGCTACTGAAGGCACTGGTTGATAACGAATTAAAATCTTTGCGGAACTCTATTCCCACCACTAACAGACTGAGAAGCCATATAAAGAAAATTATTTTGGTGGTTTCTTTTAATGTTTTTTAATTTAATAAATATTGATAACCATCTTCCAACTCATCATCTTTCATCGTCAGTTTATATCAAAGAAACCCATCTTTATATCAATGAAACCCATCTTTATATCAATGAAACCCATCTTTATATCAATGAAACCCATCTTTATATCAATGAAACCCATCTTTATATCAATGAAACCCATCTTTATATCAATGAAACCCATCTTTATATCAATGAAACCCATCTTTATATCAATGAAACCCATCTTTATATCAATGAAACCCATCTTTATATCAAAGAAACCCATCTTTATATCAATGAAACCCATCTTTATATCAATGAAACCCATCTTTATATCAAAGAAAACCCATCTTTATATCAATGAAACACATCTTTATATCAATGAAACCCATCTTTATATCAATGAAACCCATCTTTATATCAATGAAACCCATCTTTATATCAATGAAACCCATCTCCAACATTCTTAAATACAGTTTGCTGAGGGCAAAGAGATGTTTCCAAAAAATAAAATTCACCAATTTTCGCCAAGTTATGAAAAGTTCAGTGTGAACTCCCTGTAGCTAAAGCTATGAATAGTTCAGTGTGAACTCCCTGTAGCTAAAACTATGAATAGTTCAGTGTGAACTCCCTGTAGCTAAAGCTATGAATAGTTCAGTGTCAACTCCCTGTAGCTAAAGCTATGAATAGTTCAGTGTCAACTCCCTGTAGCTAAAGCTATGAATAGTTCAGTGTCAACTCCCTGTAGCTAAAGCTATGAATAGTTCAGTGTCAACTCCCTGTAGCTAAAGCTATGAATAGTTCAGTGTCAACTCCCTGTAGCTAAAGCTATGAATAGTTCAGTGTCAACTCCCTGTAGCTAAAGCTATGAATAGTTCAGTGTCAACTCCCTGTAGCTAAAACTATGAACAGTTCAGTGTCAACTCCCTGAAGCTAAAACTATGAACAGTTCAGTGTCAACTCCCTGTAGCTAAAACTATGAACAGTTCAGTGTCAACTCCCTGAAGCTAAAACTATGAACAGTTCAGTGTCAACTCCCTGTAGCTAAAACTATGAACAGTTCAGTGTCAACTCCCTGAAGCTAAAACTATGAACAGTTCAGTGTCAACTCCCTGTAGCTAAAACTATGAACAGTTCAGTGTCAACTCCCTGAAGCTAAAACTATGAACAGTTCAGTGTCAACTCCCTGTAGCTAAAACTATGAACAGTTCAGTGTCAACTCCCTGGAGCTAAAAGCTGTTAATAGTTCGGTGTGAATTCCCTATAGCGAATGCTACTCCCTGTACCGAATGCTACTCCCTGTACCGAATGCTACTCCCTGTAGCGCATGCTACTCCCTGTACCGAATGCTACTCCCTGTAGCGAATACTACTCCCTGTACCGAATGCTACTCCCTGTAGCGAATGCTACTCCCTGTAGCGAATGCTACTCCCTGTAGCGAATGCTACTCCCTGTAGCGAATGCTACTCCCTGTAGCGAATGCTACTCCCTGTACCGAATGCTACTCCCTGTAGCGAATGCTACTCCCTGTAGCGAATGCTACTCCCTGTAGCGAATGCTACTCCCTGTAGCGAATGCTACTCCCTGTAGCGAATGCTACTCCCTGTAGCGAATGCTACTCCCTGTAGCGAATGCTACTCCCTGTAGCTAATGCTACTCCCTGTAGCTAATGCTACTCCCTGTAGCTAATGCTACTCCCTGTAGCTAATGCTACTCCCTGTAGCTAATGCTACTCCCTGTAGCTAATGCTACTCCCTGTAGCGAATGCTACTCCCTGTAGCTAATGCTACTACCTGTAGCTAATGCTACTCCCTGTAGCTAATGCTACTCCCTGTAGCTAATGCTACTACCTGTAGCTAATGCTACTCCCTGTAGCTAATGCTACTCCCTGTAGCTAATGCTACTCCCTGTAGCGAATGCTAATCTCACTTCTGCTCACATCTCAAATTGGATTATTTCGGTAGAGACGAGTTCCTGATTTTTAAAAATCCATTCCTTGGTCATTTTACGTCAGAATATCTGTAGCCACGTTACCGCAACAGAACTTTGCACGTCACATGTTTAGATGGCTATATATATCTCACGTGACTTAAACTGCTAATACGTCTAAAAAAACTAATTCCAAGTTAGTTTTCTAAATACGATGTTATGTATTTAATTTTCCAAGACAGTAAGGTGGTTAACAGTGGCGGATTTAGCTATAGGGCAGGGGGGGCGGCTTGCCCCCCCGCGCCCCTGTTGGGTCTGAAATGGCGCCCCCTAAAGACGCCCTCGATTAACACTAAAAATGTGCCACAAGAGCAGGAAAAAAATATTGCTATAGACGAAACTTCTAATCAACACCAAACTGCTTGCTAAATATCGTATTTAAAATGACGAAACTGTAATATCTGGTTTAAATCAATCACTCGCATCTGAATTATCGGCGACAATTGATAATTAAGCTAAGTCTGCACAATTCTTTTCTTTAATTATTGATTCAACCATTGATATATCTAGAATTGATCAGATGTCAGTTTCTTTACGTTAACTTTTTTAAAATCAGGACATGTTGTGGAAAGATTTATAGGCTTTTATACTTTGGTAAACAGCGGCTGGATAGTGAATAGTGCGCTCGCCTCACAAGCTGAGGGGCGTGGGATCTATCCCACGTTAAAGCCACAATAAAAATGGAATGACTAACACTAAGAAAGTCCTCCACTGACCTGGAAGGGAGATGGGGCGCCCACCAAGGTCTACCAAGCACCGTCCCTAGTAGGTTCTAATAGAAACATTAGGACCCCCTACGACCACCGTTTATGGGACTTTAAAAAATAAATAAAAAATAAAAAATGCTGCCGCATTTGCTGAGAAGATTTTAACGAAACTACAAAAGCGAAAAATTGATTTATAACTCTGTCGAGGACAGGCATACCCTGGAATTAAGAGTGGCCTTCAAACTCAGATAAAGAAACTTTCACCCAATTTTTGTGCCCATGTTTTGAATTTGGCTACTATGGAAGCAAAGTCTGTAAACATTGATGTGCAGTTGTTTTTTTTGGCACAGATTTAAAGTTGCATGCATTCCTTACGTCTAGTTTACCACGTCTACATACTCTTAAAGAACACCAGAAATCTCAATATGAATCAACAGCAGATACTCTGAAACAACTTTCTGATACAAGATGAGCAAGCCATAAGCATGCAGTTCATGCAGTTGTTGGATCATTCTCTGCTATTCTAGCCACAGTAGATTCAGGGAAATCAACAGAATATAAAGGAAGTGTCAGAGCAGAAGCTATGGGACTATCTGTTTTTATTAAAAAATATATTCTTTTGTTTTTCTGATGCTATTTGTACAAAAATTATCTTCGTGCTATCAAGCTACTTGCAACGCCTTTGTAAAACAATTGATCGATGTTTGAAGAAATAAGTTTGTTGAAATGAGAAGCGATGAAGCTTTTGAAATTCTGAATGTAGAAGTCAAATCATTTATTAAAGAAAATGGCTCAAAACAAGATGTTAAATCAGAATCTAAAGAAAAGTGAATTGCAATAAAATAATCTAAAAGTTCAATAATTTAATTACAGTAAATGCGATCGATCTGAAATTTTTATACATCGTTTTTATCATCGGCACAAGTCTGCTTGCAAAATTTCAGTAAGCTAGCTTACGAGGAAGTGGGTTAAAATTGATCCAAAGTTTTGGCGACAAACAAGCAAGCAATCAACCAGACACCACTAGTTAATATAAAGGATTTAATTTTAAAAAACTGTAAAAAAAACTAAGTTTTTTGCTATAAATCCTTTATGTACGATACGTAACTAAAAGAATGTTCACTATAATACGCAGCGCAAGACCATCCAAAAATACAAAATTGCAGTTGTGTCGCAAAACGTGTTTAATATAATGCGCACCGATCAGGAATATGTTTATAAAAAGTGTTGTCAATAAAATACGCACCTTATTGCGCGACAGGAGAGGCTGTTCAATATAATACGCACCGCGACACTCTATCTCAAAAAATAACATGATACATAGGAATAAATAAAATAATCTTAAAAAATCAATAATTTAATTACGGTACCTGCGATCGATCTGAAATTTTGATACATTGATTTTATCATCGGTACAAAACTGCCTGCAAAATTTCAGCTTGCTAGCTTACGAGGAAGTGGGTTAAAAATTGATCAAAAGTTTTGGCGACAAGCAAGCAATCAAGGGTTGAAACAAACAACCAGACACCATGAGTTAATATACAGGATTTAAAAAAGAAAAGCATGGCAGGCGAACTTAGCAGAGATTAAATGGCTGATGATCCAACCACACGCTTTAAATCTGAAACGTACTTCACTATCATGGATACACTTTAAATACAAATAGATAGTCGACTTAATGAATTTTGGGGCACAGTTACTTAATTCTATTGTATTGATCCATCACAAATGTCGGAAGAATATTAAATAAAGATTCTTTTTGAAGTTTATGCAAAATTTACAAACACGACATTAACCTTGAAGAAGCAATCAGGAAATATAATACCTTCAAAGATTTATACGCAGCAATACATCTATCATTATCTAGTGAACTACAAATTAAAAAGGTTCAGCTATTCTTGACTGAAAAACACGTGGCATCAGGTCTCCCGAAATTGTCAATACTCTATAAAATTTATTTGACTCTTCCTGTTAGCAGTGCTATTGCTGAAAGAAGTTTCAGTAGATTGAAACTCATCAAAAATTATTTGCGCTCAACAATGACAAACGAACGTCAGTCTGGATTGGCATTAATTTCAATCGAACGTGATCTAGCTGAGAACGTTGATTTTGATTCAACGATAAATCTTTTTGCTTCAATGAAATCACGTAGAAAGCAATTTATATATGGCTCAGGGCTCTATCTTATCTTATCTTATCTGTTACAGATGCTCCTTCTATACAGAAGAATATTGCGTTCTATGCTTATCCATGGTTTGTGTTTAGCCCTGCATTCTTATTAGATGTTAAACATTAAATGTTTATTTAAGGAAATTACAATCATTGTTTGTGTAAAGTTCATTGATTTTCCCAAAGTTTGATGCTCAAACTTGCAATGATGAATTATTTTTTTAAATTCTGAAGTAAATTGTTTAGTTTATTTATAAGTATGATATTATTGGCACTCTTTGTGTGTGTGTTACTATTCTTGACCAATCCGCTCCACCAATGTCTCTGTGTTTTTCATTATTTGTAGCATCAGATTTACTATAAATCCCAACGCGCATAACTCAAAATAAAGTCTTGGAAGAAATACTGCACCAAAAATAACTCGTTTTGAACGTCCGCGTAAACGTGTTCAATATGATTGGCTGTAGGAGTCATATGTGTTTGAGGGACCAATCGCTATCGATGTCCGGATAGAACATTGCCTTTTCTTATATAAGGATCAACATTTTTTTAAACACATTATAATTTGTTTGCATTTGTGACCTATTACTCTCCTGAATATAGAGCAATTGTTTGTATATTGAAGAGATTCATTGCAATGGTTTGATGTAAACAAAAAGAATATTAAATAATTTACTTTGAATGATCAACGCAGCATTTATTATTTAACACTTAGTTATTTGTTTGAGTTACTTTCACTGCTATTTAATACTATTTATGGCAAGCTGATTAAACTGATGAATCTTGCAGATAGTACAACAAACTATTGGAGGCCTATAAAAAATTTAATCAAATTCTACCTCATTATCAAAACATTTTAGATGTTTTACTTAGCCCAAAGACTATAAACTTATTATGCTGAGTTTTCTATGTTAAAGTCTGCTAGGATATTCAGCAATTGAAAGTGAACACAAAGGATTATGAGATATTTAGATTTTGTCACATATAACAGCTCCCAAATTAACTACCATGTTTATAAATTCAATTGATTAACCATGTCTACTTAAGACTAGATGTTTCTTTTTGTCTAGCAAGTTGCATTCTCTTACGATGAAAACTTATTAAAGTAAATCTCACATTTTAAGTGAGCAGAAATGTTTTTTTTTCAAAATAAAATATAGCAATAAGAGTGAATCTCATATCAAATTTCTAATCTTCATTGCAGAACCAGCCATTTAGACAAATTAATTTTATGTCAGCACCTAGAAAAAATTATACTAAGTGAATGAATAAAAATAATTTTTTGCGGCGCCCCCAGAAATTCTGCTGGCCCCCCCCACGCAGACAAACCTAAATCCGCCACTG